>CATIWQ010054474.1:0-33879 GCA_949673415.1 Euphorbia schlechtendalii | reverse complement strand
TTTCTATAAAATAAGGAAAAAAACTCAAAATATATTCTAATAAAGTTACATTGGTCATATTTGGATCGGTTTTGATAAAACCGATCCAATTGAGCTCACATTTGGATCGGTTCTATCAAAACCGATCCAAAAGTAGCGATCCAATAGGACATTTCTCTACTAGTGAAAGTGTGATCGCAGGATAGAAGTCTGCGTATTACACATAATTTAGGAGTTATTGGGGGCTGTGGTCTCATTCTTTCCATAATCACTGGACTTTTCGGGGTGAATGTGGATGGAATTCCAGGAGCCAAAGACTCGCCTTATGCATTTGCCACGTTTTCGGTGTTACTTCTGGTGTTTGGAATGGTGCTAATTGGAGTAGGAATGCTGTACCTGGGATTGAAGAAGCCATATGTAGAACAGGATGTTGCAGCGAGAAAACTGGAGCTGCAGGAATTGGTGAGGATGTTTCAGCAAGAAGCGGAGACTCATGCACAAGTACGAAAATCGAAGTACGAAAATCGAAATCAACTCCTCAGATGAAGCCGTGGAGTATTCCCTCCAATGTTTCTGAATACGTTCTCATTGGCTAAATGTAGAGCAAGTGAGTGGGAGAACTTTATGGAAGTTATGCAGAATCAATTTTAAAATATATGCATCAAAGTTTTTCCACGGTTTTCTACTTGTATCTGTGAACACGCAAATTAAATCGAACTATTAATTTGGTCTAGTTATTTCAAAATTCTGGATTGGGCACTATATTAATCGAACCAAATCGAAATATTTTAAAAAATATATAATAAAATTTTAAAATATGTTTTATAGTATCTAAATTATACTCACATGTATAATGTATAAAGTCTCTTAAGCTAAAGCCATTGCTCCTCTCGTCTAATACGCACAAAACAACCTGTGAGTAGCCGTTGAACAAATAGTAATTTTGAACAGAACAAGTATTTGTAGTACTTTTTTGGATTTGTATTTAGTATTTTAAGTTTTTGAACTTTGAATTTATGCTAAAGCATATTTGATTGAATTGGTTCTTCAAAGTTCAGTATAAATGTAATTAGATTTATATTTCGTGTTTTAATTTGATTTTTAATCAAACCCGAATAATCTATTTTAATTTGGTTAATTTGTTTTACTTCTTATTTGGTATAGTTTGATCAACCAAATTTTCCTCATTCGGTTCAGTTTAATTCAATTTTCACCAAATTCATAATATTCATTGCAATTGCATCAATGTTATATCGAGGAATCAACCATGTTAGTCGACCTAAATATTTATTATTACCATTAGGGCATCTCCAACCCCGCATTTCATATTTTCACTTCAAACTCTGTAATTTGAAGTTACTACAGTATTTATTCTCAACCCTTCACTTCATATTTCCATTTCAAAACATAATATTATTATTTTATTCATTTCTACCTAATTTTTTATTATTAATATATTCCCTTAACTTTTCCATCAAACTTATAAATATTTTCTATAAATCATTTTTTATTAATTAATAAAAACATAATAACAAATTGTGTTTATGTTTATGTAATGTTAATTTCAGTTGTAATATCTAATTGTGTTTATGTTTAAATGTTAATCCTAAATGTAATGTTAAATTTTATGTCATGGTTTAATGAGTAAACAAATTATTTTATGGTATTACTCATAATTTTTTTTATTAATTACTTAATGTAGATTTTAGACATCACAAAATAACACATTTATAATTTAGTCACAATTAAAATTAAACTACATAATCCACAACACCACAATTTTACATTAATCAAAATTATAAAAAAATATAATATTACAAATATGTACTACAATTATTACATACAAATAAATATAAATACAACTTAAACTTAAAAAAAAAAGAAAAGAAAAACAATCATTTAAATAAAAGAAAAGAAAAAACAAAAAAATATATATTATTTTAATTTTTAGAATACCTTATCCTTTGAAGGTGAATATGAAGTGTCATTGACACTTCATGTTATCTCCAACCCCACTTTTTGAAGTGGGGTTGGAGATGCTCTTATAAGTTTTATAGAGTTAATAAAAGAAAATTTAGAACGCATACTCGTTGAAAAAATAGAAAATAATTCAGACTTAAGTTGTAACATTGTTATCATGTTGTTCTTTTCAACTTTCGGAAACTGGATTGAAGTGAAATTATTTCAATGTAAATTTATTATTATGCATGATTGAACTAAAGTGGACTTAACTGAGATGATTTCTAGTTTAAGAGAACAAAGCTTAATTCAGAGCATGCACAACCTCCTGCACATCCCTTTCCTGAGAGCATGCCTTATTGCCGGGTTGCCATTATTATTGTATTTATAATCTTGAATTTAATGTCAGTGTTGTATGGAAAATTGATATAACAAAACTTTGGACATATTCTATAAACAGTTTTAGTATAAGTTACGTAACTGAGATAGGAATCATATGATCAACAAAAATGAGTAGTGTAATACCCAAAGCTCAAGTAAAATTATCTCATATGGCCTCAAAAAAACTATAATTATTAATCCTCGACCAGCCTTTGAACTGCAGCAAAATCGTCTATTCTCGTACTAATATGAGCTAGATTACACAAGGTAGAATAATAATACCAGAAAATTGCTGATATCCTTGAGTTTGTTAGCTACCCATTAGCAGTAACAGATATAACTGTTTCAATATTATTCCAATGAACTGTTCCACCAGTTTTATTGTTATTTTATACAAAGTTAAACACAATAATAATCACTAAGAGGAAACGCTACAAGATTAAATATATGCAATTCCACGCCGACCTCATAAAAAAGCAGCGAGGAATGTAAGCATAGCACTAACTTGAAAGATGTAGCACTTGAGCCTCCAGTTGCAGTTGTAGAAGATAAGTTGATGGCGTGTGTTGTGTTACAGTTTCCAACATTTATCTCTATCAATTAACTTTGATGCTAAACCACAGTTCCAACTACACTTGTTATCTGCAAATAAAAAAAAGATGGCTATCAAAATATCCAGATCCTGATGTTAAACAACATGGAAATGGTACATCAATTCATTAATGCCAGCAAGGGTTGAGACACGAAACACAAAATGAAATCTAACAGTTTAAATCAAATTCCAAAGCAAACATAGAAGCTACCCTATGAACAAACCTGGCCATACCAGACTGACCAACAACCAACCAACTAATAATGCTATTTAAAAATGCATCGCGTGTTAGAAACATTGAGTGCACATGCCATACCATAAAATAAAAGCACTCGAGCCAGTTTAGTTAGACATGGCCTCAACATTCTTCACAGAAGGATCTTGCAAACCACAAACCATGTTGCAAGGAACAGCTATGTCAATCATCTTTGGATATGGAAGGTTCAAATCTGCACAAAAGCAGGCCATGTTTGAAATTCCCCGTTAAATAGTTTCCATGCAAATAGCAATTTATCAAATGGACACCAAGTATGCAGTGTTTCTTACTTTCCATGATGCTCTTAAATGTTTCCTGCATATAAAGCGAATAGATCATCTCATTGGTCAGGAATAATGGACATTCAAATGAAGAAGTAAACAATACATATCATTTTTTGTTATTTTCAGCAAATGTGCATAATTTAAACACTCCTGTCTATCAGAATAAAAAATTGATCGGAATTTCGCAAAGCACTATAAAATGAAAATCACAGAAGTTACTTTTTCCATTCAAGTGTTACTTTTGTTGCTTCTTAAAAAGAGTTCGAACTAGTAATCTCCATGGAAAAATAGAAAGAAACAACATTAGGCATAAGCTAAAAAACTCGCCTCATCTTTTGTGAGCCTGGGATTGTATAACATTTCCTCTCCAACAGTGCTAACCTGCACCTCACACAAGGTTTGGCAGATCAGCAGCATAAGAATTAAGATAGTCCACAAAAGAGCTAAGAATGGCTTCATACAGTAAATCCCTTGTAATCATGAGCAGGATAGACCAGTGTATCCTTCGGCAAGGTGAATATCTGAATTCATTCATCAAAAAGGAAAAAAAAAGTAGAGATTGTTAAGACTAGGTTCATATTTGTTTAGAAATTGGTGTACTACCCACACATTTTATGTCCTTGCCTGTGAATGTACTGACTGATAAAGTTGATGTGAACTTCCACCCTGCTTGTATCTAACGGGGTTAAGAAAATTTGCTGGATGTAATTTGAAACTGTACACTGAATTTTTAAGATAAAATCCTAAGCTACATAAAATAAGAGAATTTGTGACACAAAACCTGAAAATCAGTTCTTCCACATCCCCTTATTAGCAAAGCATCCCCAGTGAAAGCCATCCTTGGCAGGGGCTGACCTTGCCCATCTCCAGTAACATAAGTAACACAACCTAATGTATGGCCAGGAGTAGCTCGGACCTACAAAAATTATACGCATCAAAGAATAGTCCCATTGGTAGACAAGAAAAATGATGGGATGAATAAGAACGAATCGGCAGATACGAAACAAAAAATAATTGCACTAGCTGTTCAAGCACTATGTCTTCTAAAAGTATAGGTAATTCAAATGTTTGCTGTCACATAGTAGACAACAACAGATTTAACATGACGGTAACAGTATTTAAATTTTAACCAGAACAAAATGGAAAGGTCACCAAACTATAAACAGAACTACAACTGCAATCAAAGACATAGCAGATAGTCATATGATCATGTACACCATTGTGGATACTGTCTTTTGTTATGCTTCGTAATTTCAACTGAGAGACATATAATAGTTTGCATATCTTTAGAGTTGTTTCTTAAGCATAGCTCCATATATCAATAAAATTCTCAATGAAAAAAAAAACCAATTTCTAAGTTAGGTTATACCAGAGCTTTTCTAAAAGTCTAAGGTCTCTGACTGTCCTATGATGATTTATTTCAGGCATCTAATCATCTATGAAAATCAATTCAAAGTTCAAATATCTATGGATTTCAATCAAACATGCACTAAGAAGGTAAAACAAGCAACATAGAATTCTGCAAATGAGGAAACAGAATCTAATACAACACATTATTTATGATAAAACAATTCTCTAAAAGGTTCATCTGCAACGGAATTTAGAAAACTTGCAACTTTTGTCTTCAGTTTTCATCCATTATCCACTTAACGTAATCTTAGCTGTAGGAAACGATAATAATGAGACAAATACATTCTTTATGAACTCAACAACTAATAAAACAATTCTGAAATCCTCCAGAATGTGTCAAACATCACAAAAAAATCATGCAAAGCATATTGCAATTAAGTTACTTTATAGTAATTAGTAAAAAGCAGTGTGAAGCATCTACCCTTTTACATTTATAGAAAAAAAATACAATTCTACTGCAGCTCTAACACGAGTTCACCATGAAGCTAGTAGTAAGTTTCTTTAAGCATCTAAATCTGAATTAAAAGTCCATGACTAAAAATATACATAAATATAATAAGTAAAGGCATTCCTACCTCCAAAAACAGATCACCAAAGTGTATTTTATCTCCAGATTCAATGAAAAGGTCAGCTTTTGAATTGCTAGCTTTGGAAATGATAGATTTAACACGGGGAGACTTGATCTATCAAGTAAAAAAGCAAGAAAAACCTTCAAAGAAATGCTTCTTAGAAGAAGGAATTCTAAGGAAGAATAGGAAGTATGTACTTGTAGTACCAAACCTTAATCAAGCCAGTTCCAGTAACATGATCAGCATGTACATGGGTGTTAATAGCATAAATTAACTTGAGACCTAACTCTTTCACAAGGTTAAGGTCTCTATCCACAGTCCTGTCAACTGGATCAATCAACTAGAGAAGGAGGGCAAAAGAAGAAAAGCCAGGTTCAATAATTAAAAGTCAAATTAAACAATAGAAACACATAAATAGATAAATCAAATACGAAAAAGAAAAGAGAAAAATCAAAACCAGAGCAGGTCTATCAGGGTGAGCAACGTCGGCAAGCAAATAGGTGTAAGTACAGGAATCCTTCTCGAAAAGCTGTCGAAATAAAAGCCTGTTATCAGAGGACGCAGTAGTAGACATGGCGTGAAATGGGCAGAAAGGTTTTCGGGAGTTGGAAATTGAGAGAAACGATGGAAGAAGGGAAGGGCGAATGAAGGGAAGAGTGTAAAGAGGGAGTCGAAGAAATTGCGATGGAAGCATTATGTAAAAGAGGAAGAATTGTAGGGGACGAAAACGATGAGGAGGCAGGTTGGATGAATCGACTCTCCATTCCTATATTAACTGTATTTGTTTCTATTACACAAAATAGCGGGTTTTCCCATCCCAATTACACTACCAAACAAATCTTTATTGGGTTCACAACCCACTTGCAATTGCCTTCGTTTTTATTTATGTAAAAAAATTGTGTGCCTTTTCCAAATTACTTTCACCTTTTTTTCATCATACAACAGTAGTTTTGATTTTGAACTATGTATTAGTACTAGTATTTTTTTTTTCAATTTAATAGTTCAATACAATTGGAGAAGGTACCCGCTACCATATTTTGAACTACTACTAAAAGCTGTTGAGTGTTGACATATACACCTTCATCTAACTAACTATGCACTAATAATCCAAGTTGGCCAACATTTTGTTTCCCTAAACTGAACCAACTCATTCAAGTCCGCAAGCATTGTTTTTCAAAAGCAAAAGTTTCTCTACCCTAAGACTAATACAATGTTAGAAATGACAAAATGATAAAAAAAATTACCTCGAAAGTACATGAAATTCAAGGTTAATTAGTTATATCATTTACATAAAACAGCCTAATTGAAATTACCATCAAAATGATTATTTATTTCATTAACCAAAAAGGAATACTGATCAATTTTGACCCTTCCTCCTCTTTGTAAGATTATCATCATCTTCTTCTTCTTGAACTGCCCTCCCACCGCCCGCCCTCCGCCTCAGCTCCACCACATCTTCATCCATCACCTTCTCCCTCATCCGATCATCATCGTCATCGTCATCTTTTCCGACGACCATCTCCTTTATCTTCTGAGTCGTTCCCTTAGCCATATCCCAAGCACCCTTCACCGTCTCTTTGGCCTTCTCACCTACACTCCCCACCGTTTCCACAACCTTAATGGTCCCGTCCCGAGCCATGTCCTCAGCCGCCTCCGCATATTCCCTGCTCTTCTCTTTCACCTCGTGTGCAGTTTCTTTGGTCTTCTCTTTCACTTGATCTGTCCCTTGTTTGGCCTTCTCCTTGGCTTGATCAGCATAATTTTTGGCTTTCTCTTTCGTCTTCTCGGACCCTTCCATGGTTTTCTCGCCGGCAGATTGCGCCATGTCCTTTGCAGTTTCTTTGGTGTCGTGTGCGTATCCTTTGGCCTTGTCTATCATTTCTTCGGCATTTCCTTTGGCCCCTTCTTTCATTTCATCGGCCTCTCCTCTTACCTGTTCCGCCCTTTTTCTTGTGTTCTGGACGCCTTCCTTGGTTGTTTCTTTCGCCAAATCGGTGAAATCCGATCTTTTGTCCTCTGCATTATGTCCCTGAAAACCGAAACGGTGTTAAACTTTAACCGGCCCTGAGAAGAAGAGGTAATAAAGTAGCATTCTTATCTTACCTGTTTGTGCTTGGAGGCAGAAGTGAAGAAGACGCGAGAGACGTTGTGAGAGAGAAGAGAAGGGGAACGAGGGGATTTGGAGAGGTTGAAGAGGAGGAGGCATTTGGTAATGGAAGCCATTGTTGTGTTGTTGGTTATTGTGATTTTGGAGAAATGGTTATTTAAGGATACAGAGAAAGAGGTGGCAGTTTGTTTGAAGTAGCACGTAGAGCTGTCTCATGCCACGCGTAACTTAACATCATCCACGTAGTTTTGGCGGTGTTCCCAT
This sequence comes from Euphorbia schlechtendalii, assembly GCA_949673415.1. Lineage (NCBI taxonomy): Eukaryota > Viridiplantae > Streptophyta > Magnoliopsida > Malpighiales > Euphorbiaceae > Euphorbia > Euphorbia schlechtendalii. The sequence continues at coordinate 26,078 of CATIWQ010054474.1, read as the reverse complement.
TTCTTAAAATTTGTACCCTTGGAGTCTTGTTTATCTTTCACTGGACTACTTGATAATTAGTGCCGGATTCAACTGCACTGCCGCTCACGAAGTAAACTTTGACTTCTGTTTGTTTATTTTCATTTATACTATTTTTACTCGTCACTTTAGCCCTTTCCATTGAAAACGCAGGCAAACTGATCGACTGACTGGCTGACCGCAGAAGAACCATTAGAGGCCATCAAAATCACCACAAGAAATCAGAATCCAAATGTCTTGTTGAAACTAAAATGAACTTTTCAGCTGTTTAGGCTCAGATTGGAGGAAGTCGTGGAAGAATTGTAAAGAAAAATAACGGAAATGAAATGAAAGTACAGTAATTTAGAGGATGGTATTTGGTAGATTTATAAAGGATTTGATAAAAATTGTTTATGTTCGAGAAGGCATGAGTTCCTAAAGAAAAGAACTAGTTAAATTGGCCAGCACCAAAGTCTATTTTGGCATTCATTTACGCAGACGTTTGAGGAAAATGCCTAACCACCGGTTGGGCGTTTGGAGAAAAAGCTCATGTCGGTGGCTGGATAAGCATTCTGCAAAAATGCCTGTCCAGTGGCTTGGGCGTTATGGTATAACGCCCAACCACCGGAGTGACCTTTCTCTCCAAACACCTGTTTTTTTCCGGCTGAAATTGGATGGAAATCAATGAAGGAGGCGTTTTTGAATGACACTTGTGTATTGGAGGTGTTGACTTATAACGCTTGCTGTTATGAAGGCTTTTTTAATGAAGGGTGATTTGGTCCATAGTGCGGGCGCCCGGCGGGATTCAACACCATCCTATCTTTAATTTACGAAATGTTTATATCAAATTTAAAGTAATGCGGTTTAAATTGTAAAGGCACGCTAACTTTCCCTCAATACCCGCTGATTTGGGGAGAAAGTGGATATAATAAGGCTGTAAAGGAAAGGACATCCCTCCTTTCAAATTCCATCACCTACTAGATGCACCTTGCTCCCAAGTAGATGATGAAGGCTTCATCCTATGAAATTCTATGAAAAACCTTCTCCCAAGCAAATTCTTAGGACTTCCTATTTATCAAGTACGTCTCATGAATTCATAATTAAATGTCTCATGGAATAACAATTGGGAGCTGGTAATGTCTTTTTTTCTCATTGAGTGAAACATATTCATTTAGAATGATTTTCTTAATCTAAGAGATAATTTTTAAATATTTAGCTATAAATTCATGAAATTCAACACAAAATGAAATTGATAAATTCACAATATTAAAGAACAAAACACTAAATTTAATTCAAGTTCACAATTTTTATCATGTCATAGATAGAATTTTATTGAAAAATGCATATTTTGAAAGTATTCGTTTAAATAGTGTTTATAATTATTCTAAGCAAAGTTTCAATTTCTAGATAAATAATTCAGTGATTTTTTTTTCACATTTACATGTCTTTTTATTTGCAAAAATTTGAGGAATATAAAATTATTATCAAATATAACTACTTGTGTTTATATTTTTCTAGATGAAAATAAAATAAAATAGCGGTATGTAAATTATGAAATAGGCAAGGTATAGATACTGGAAACGGATATAATTCAGAATATATTGGTGTCCATGCTTTTGAAGGTTTGATAATCTTTTAACAAGATATATTATATGTAACCAAAATTTGTGCCCTTTCTCATGTCTCAATGTATTGGTGTCCATGAAATCTGAAAGACATAGAAGATAATAACATTCACCCAAATCTGGAAAAAATTGCTTAAGATTTTAATCAACATTTAATTTAAATACTTAAAATCTAAATAGATTTTAAACCTAAAATGAAGTTTATTAAAATCTCAACTTAAATTTATAGAACCCGAACTTCAAATTGAATTCGAACAAAAAAAAAAAGTAAAGAAGCAAAAGTACAATTTAAGAGAAACAATTTGTTTATGTTTCTTTTAATGTATAGGGTGATGATTAGTAGTTGGTTGGAGAGAATGATTAGTCGTGCTGAGACTAAGACACGGCCTACATTCCTACGAGATGCAGTGGTTGGAAATATTTCGTAATGAGTGAAAACCTGACGGAGCAATGCTGCGTGGAGGTAGAAGGCTTACAGGTCGTGAACTTCTATTCCCGGAGAAGAAGCAATGACGATATCTAGGGGATAAGCTTCGGCCTCCTACATTTGTTTTATTGTTTTCTTATTTTCAATTTCAGCTTTCAACAATAATATGCATATAATATTTTTAATTGTCCACTACATGAGTTTTTATGTTATTACAATTTTAATAATTTTATAATTGAATTATACAACATATTTGTTGATTTTTCACTGTAACACCTGATCTATTTCTATTTTACAAGATTGTTTCAGATACAACACTGGTTGATGTTATAGTATAAGCATGTGTTTTTTATGATTATGGATATTAAAAAAATATAGGTTACAATATTTATCAGAATAAGTCTTGCTTAAAGGTTTTAGCTCATGTTCTCTTCAACTACAATTTAATTAAGTTCAGTTAAGTTCAATTTAGTTAAGTTCAATTCAGTTAAGTTCAGATATGTATAATTATAAATTTATATTAAAATCAGTTCAGTTTAATTAAATTAAATTCAATTCAACTTTCAGAAATTGAAGAGAGCATGATGTTAGTTTCGAAGCTTTGACTGGAATGTTATATTCAAATTAGTTTATGAATTGTATATGACTAAATATGTTTCGACACGTGGAACACTTGTTCTCCTTTAACTGAAACAATTATTACATCTATTAGACTATATTCCCTTCTTAATTTATTTCTGAAAAATAAAAATCAATTGGTCCAGTAACAGTTCTTGCATAATCCCCCGTCAATTAACGATGCATATGAGACTGCTGATCTTGTAATAAATACGAGTCGTTGAAAGAGGCCTGTACGGTGGTTGTGTCTATGCCTTTGGAGTTGGTTATTAGGGTTGGTGGAGACAGCTGAGCTCGGCTTGTTAGCTTTGAAGGGAAGAGAGGTGAAATATGTACAAAACAAAGCTTCAAGAGCTGTGCCATAAGAAATCTTGGGATTTGCCGGAGTATTCTTCAAGGAAGGAGGGACCAGATCATTGTGCTCGCCATCACGCCACCGTCTCTGTCAATGGCCAATCATTTGACAATCCATCTCCTGCCTCTTCTTCTAAAAAGGCCCAAAACGATGCCGCCAAATTTGCCTTCGATTACTTCTCCTCTTCTCCATCATCTCTTCATGCTCCTGCTCCTGCTCCCCCTCCCCTGCCTGGTAACAAATTTTAGGCTTCTTTCGCTAAATGAAAATGGCAATAATCTGGGGGTTTTTTGTTCTTATTATGTATATATGCAATTTCTGCAGTTTTTGGAATTTCTCAAGTGAATAATGAATCTATCCCTGTAAAAGCAAGTGCAGCTCAAGCACCAGATACAATTCGACTGCCTCCAGTGGATGAGCCAACTCTAGTACCTAAAATCGACAATAAATTTGCAGGTGATGTTTGATTGTGGTAAAAATTCTTAGATCTTAGATCTTGATAGATGGAACCCTTACAAAATTGATGATGCAACATGAAACTGTACTCCTATTTTTCTTATTGCAGTTATTACGCAGCCTACATAGCCCTAGTACTAAGAGATAAACTCTTATTTCTGACAAATTTATGATTATGAACTACTGTGTAATCCTGATTCATGATTAAAATGCTGCATTCACCATTTCTAGTTCTTTTTTTATATATAATTTTGTTTGATATTTTAAGCTGAAATTATCTATAGATGCAGAGAATTTATACAAGAACTTGTTGCTAACCTACACACAAAAGAACAGTCTTGCCCTTCCACGTTACTCTAGTGAGCGCACTGGGCCTCCTCATTCCTTGCGCTTTAATTGCAAGGTCACAGTTGGTGGACAAACATACGAGAGTCAAGACTTGTTTACCACTTTAAGCAAGGCTGAACATGATGCTGCTAGGGTTGCATTGATGATACTAGCACCAGGAGGAATCGAACAGGCTTGTATTCTTAAAACGCACCACCTTTGATATTGTTGTGATTGTTTGTCAACTTCTTTGTGCATATAAAAAATTATGACTTTGTTCTCTTTTTCAGGATGAATATGCATATAAGAACCTTCTTCAAGAACTAGCTCGGAAGGAATCGTACCAATTGCCTGCATATAGCACAACCGGTTCTGGTGAACCTCATAAACCAACTTTTATTTCAACCGTAGAAGTAGGAGGTGAGAATTTTACTGGATTGGAAGCTAAGACCAAGAAGCAAGCAGAGTTTAGCGCAGCAAAGATTGCTTACACAGCTTTAAAACAACGTAAGCATGTTAATAGATGCTTTATGTTTTAAATTCTTTTATGCTTGAGGTACCTAGCTCTTGTTATGAGACTTCAGTTGTTTGCTTTACTGGTCCAAGTTCTTTATTTTTAAGGTTAACAATTAAGTGTTGAGGCATATGGAGCCCCCTTTTTTAAAATAAATTTAACTTACAAATGTTATTTTTTATATATGAATTCTATTCAATGATTGAACCAAAGTTTTAGCTGTATGTGTTTGCTTCACGCTGGAAACGTTCATGATTCCTCTTGGAAAGTTATCTATTATAATCTCTATCTAGATTCATGCAGTCATCAAGGAAAACTGTAAGTTGGTAGAGATTTTTCTGCTGTTAGCTCTAAAAAGAGTAACCATGGCACTGAAAGTAACAGCTTTTTACACCTCTTGTACCATTCATTTGCCAAAATGCACTTGGAGGGATTGGAAGGAAGAAGCTAGTGTTTGTTTTTCATATTGCTCTCACAATAGTGAAATAAATGTGGTTTTATCTTTTTTCCTCATCTAAACAGTTTTAAAAGATTTTCAACCCACTTTTGTCCTTTGTTTTTGCTGCCAAAACAGGAAAAAAATGAGAGTTTTGATACCTTCCAACTCTATCGCCAATTTAAGCATATTGTAAAATTTTTTACATGAATGGGTCATTGGAGAAACCGTTGTATAAAATGAAATGATTAGTGCCTGTGGAGGTTTTTCAAATGCTACCTTGTAGATGCAGATACGATTATTATTCACCAAAAAAATGAAACAAAACACTCACGAAATATTACACAGAGATGTGCTGAAACTTGGTAATTAGAGATTAAATATTGTAATGCTTTATACCATGTTATTGCTTCTGTTTCAGGTAACTCAAAGCAAAGCCCTCTGATTTCTAGTTCCGTTATTTCGAGTAAACAGCCAATTGATTCCTCTTCAGCTGAAATGAGACCGAGCTTGAGATTTGACAACTCAAGTCGGATTGCAACTACTTTATCACCTCCTCGCCAAAGACAAAGAATTGTTCTGAGTGCTTCAAGTTCACGGTCTGATTTAGCTGCTTTCCTACACGAGAATGCCCCTATCAAACCTGAATTGTCCGGCTCTGATGAGGAACCTCTAGAGAAAAAAGGTGAATCTTTCTAAAAGCTTATGTTGCTATGCATATATTCTGATAATGATTCTATTAATTTATACATTTTCGCTTATACTGGTAAGAAAACCTTTAATTTACTTGACTGAGGTGTGTTTTCTTTTGAGTTTTGACATTCTTGTACATAAAAGTTAGCATTTTTAAGGTTCAATGTCAGATATCATATAAGAAATTTGAAAAGATTAAGTTCTACGTGTAGGGTTGAAATTCTTTGATGAAATCATAGTAGTCAAGGCGCAAGGCCGCGCCTTGGGCTTTTTAGCCGCCTAGGCGCGCCTTAGGGCGCTAAAGGCACAAAATTTAGCCTACAACCCCTAAAGGTGCAAGGCGGCGCCCAAGAACCTAGTCGCGCCTTTGACTACCATGGATGAAATTACTGCTGGGGATCTTTCTTTAAGTTTATGATTTTATTTTTACCAACACACACATAGGAAGAATCCATTGGTCATGCAATTTTTAAGTTAAATGTATTATTGATCTTGTATTGCTGCTCAGAAACTGTTCCTTAGTCTTATGATATCACCGTATAGAGCTGGGATGAAAAATTCATTGACCTTGTAGTTTTGAGTTAAATAAATTCATTGTAAATTGTAATTAATCTCAGAAATTGTGGAAGCCGCCAGTAGCCAAGCTCAAGACAGGGTTGCAAAAGTTATCAGTAATGTTGGCTCTGTCGCATCTCCATCATCTGGTTCAGCAATGTGTTCTTTGCCCAAAGTTGGCGTGGTTTCACCTTCTGATTCGTCCGCCAGCTCAGCTGTAATTTCCAGTATAGCGAATGATTTGCACCGGAATAAGGTAATTGTTCACCCACGATCCATGAACATACCGTATCCTCCTGGCAGCTCTGTGTCACCCATGAATGATGAAAAGTGGGTTGCTGTAAGTATCTCAGCTCGGTCAAGCGATGCAGCTTAACTAGATAGGTTTGGAGTATGGCAGACTTTTGCTAATGATTTATGTGTAGGTAGTAGTCATCATATTTAGTGGGTGTTTGGCAATGCCTTAAAAAATTTGTCTTTTGCCTTTTGGGCATCAAACAATAGTTCCAAAATAGAGCCTTGTTGTTGTAGCTATGGATGTATTATGGAGTCGGCTATTAAGTTTGTAAATCACAAATGGAAAATATAATTGTTACAAAATAGATTTTAACTTGCATGTATAACTTCAGTATATTACTTAATTCTATGGTATACGTATGCATATAAGTTCATAGATAGCAATCAAAGTACAAAAATGAAAGGAGTTATCATTAAATGTCTTGACTGAAGTTGCATGGTATAAATCAAGTTAGCCTATGAAGGTGTATACGAACGTGATGCATATTTGCATAACAAATTTGGAGTGATTACATCATTATCCTATCCTTCCGGGTAAACTAGGTGATGTATTTGTAACTTTCAAATTAGTATTGACCATTCATCCAATTTTTAATGTTTGATATTAAATTTTAATTTTCGGTGAAGGATAAAATTAATTGAAGTTTATTGATATACCAAAATTAAAATTTAGAGAATCTTTTTTCAAATACAACAAAAAGATAGAATAAATTTTGCAAACAAATGTTAAATTTTTGGGGGCTTGTGTTGTACAACCATACCATGGACTATTTAGCATTTTGTGATTTCAATTCCTCAGAATAAGATCGATTCATGTTTACAGCAGAACGGCAAGGCAAATGCTTGTGCTTCGAATAATACTAAGTTTACACACTATCATTACACATAATAAAGAGTTATAAATACTCCAAAACAACAAAATTGTGAATTAAAGAAGTAAATGAATTAAAATAATAAATATTTTAGATTTACATATAAAAATATATCATTTAATTCATTATCAATGTAAAACAAATAATTGATGAATTTGTTCATCTACTTTCAATCAAGATTTTCTCATAAGGTTTGAATTGTTTGCAGGGTGAACCTAACAACTGATTTAAAAAATAAATTAGTACACTTATAATCTGAACAAAACGTTTGTCAAACAGAATACCAAAAGAATGGCTCCAGTTATTTAGAGCTTGTAATGACCGTACATGTTCCACTTGAAGGAAAAATTATAATAAGGACAACGTCTTTGAAATTTCTTTTTCTATGACATGTGTTTCAGACAATATTGAATTTGAGAGATTTTTCTCACGTACCACTAACTAGGAACATCTATGTCATGAAATTTTCAATCTTTCGTTCAGTTAAAGTCTTTAAATTATTGGGAGTTCACCATATTAATGGGACCCCGATCAACCATTCAAATGAGTGGATTTATTTAATTGGACCAAAATTTGAAGACTTTACTTTTAAATGAAAAAAAGTCTTCATTTTTTCTCATCCTTCAAAATAATGTTTTTAGGAAGAGTAAAATCCAACACTATGAATTCCTCGTCATAAAAATTCACACTTCATCAATTTTATTTGACGTAACTATGGGAAACTATGCATATATTATTGTTTATGAAAAAACTAATTGAAATTAATTAGGCAACCTGTTTTTTCAAAAAAAGTTTGTGAAATTAACCAAATATGATATTATTTGATAACATGGTTATAATCTAATCAAGGTATAACTCTTTTTCATATCTAGCATAATTAGTATATTGTCATTATATCGGTTAAGCACGTCGCAAAGAGAGTTAGTTGAATATAAAGTGAAAACACTCAAATTAAATAGTCTCAGAAGACACCAAATTACCTAGCATATGCGATGAGCTAAAAACGAACATACATATTACCACAAGATGGTACATGTACATGTGCTTCAATAAATTCAAGAAAATGTGTCAAAAAGATGTAAGCTTGCGAAGTAAAAATGAATCACCTTGAAATTAAAAAATTTACGTAATTTGATGTGCTGATGACTTGAGATTGAATAAAAATTCTATGATGATCAAGTATTTAAGAGAACAAAAAGGGAGAATATCACAAGATACCACTTGATCCTGTACTACCTTGAGGTTGGAGACTGGAGAAACCTTTATATAGGTCACAATTGTCCTAATTAGGTTACTACTGTTAGCATATTAATTAAATTAAACTGAGAAATGACATCAGTTATAATATATCCTTTTTCACATAATAAGCTTTACTTTATTTTCTATTATCATCGAATCAATTATAACATCGTTTATCCAATGACAATAATAAAGGAAAAAATAATAAAAATTTATTTTTAACAAAGTCAACTATAGAATATCACAACTATAAGATAGTCACTAATGTAAAATTTTCCGTTTTGTTACTAATAAGAAGGAAAAATATTCTACTCTCTGCTATCCACATTTACATGGCTCAAACCCACGCCACAACGCAACTTGAGATTATTTGTTTTCAGTAATAATTCTTCTATATGAATTCTTAATCAATTAATTAATATAAATATATTTTTTAGTTTAATTTGAAAGTACTAAAATTTAATTGTTAAATTGTACTTACTTAGGTTCATTTTACTTGTTAAGAATTGACAAAAAAATTTATTACATAGTTAAAGGAATCAAATTTCTTGTCCCCTTTATCTTTCACTCATTCAGTCTGTCAAGTGTCTAATTTAATGAGAAAAAAATTGAAAAACCATGAGGTGGAAAATAAAAAGCTGAAAAAATAAAATAAAAAAATGACACTTGTTAGTTTTTAAATGGGAAACAGGGTAAGGATACATGGAAACGAGGACATGTGATTTAATTCCCGCAGTTAAATATCCAATGTATCCACCCTACGTTCTTTTTCTTCTTACTACCAACTTATAATGTCAAAAATGTTTGTCTCTCATAATTGACATAAATGTAATGTTTTCATATCCATATCGGACATTAAATAGATGAAGTTACGGGTACGCGATATTACTCGTACGACCAGTGGTATAACGGTATTTATATCGGATAATTAATTTCATAAAAAATATTATATATATATATATATATATATATATATATATATATAAATACATTGATATTTATATATTTATAATATAAGTAGAATAAACAATGTTATTTTATATCATGACAATTATTTCTTAGAACTATGTTTTATATCATTATTGCATCAATTTTTATAATTTGAACAAGTTATACTCATCTTTTTTATAAACTGGTATTTTTAATGAATCGTACTAGAGTTACCAACGATACACGGTTTTGCTAATACAACAAGATGATATGGTATAGTATTGATAATATAACAAAAATGCATTAATATTTTTTTAAAAAAAAGTAAAATAACTAAAGTAAAAATGTCAAACCAAATATTTATAAGACCGGAGAAAGTGTAGGGCTTATGCATACAAGGGTATAAGTAAGTGATCAAATTTGATTCAATATATATATATAAAAGATTAAAATAACAGTTTTTTAAGGAAATAAACCTTTTGAATTAATAATAATTTTTATTATTTGTGTATAATATTTATTTTGAGGTTTGCACGCAGTGTGCACATAAGAACATATACTTTGTGATTCAATGTTACATCACTTAAAATAATTCATCCGACTTTGAGTACTACGTGACAAATATTAGATGGATCACAAAAAAATAACTCAATATAAAAGATGAGAAATTAAATTAAAACATATTTGTGCTTTTCAAGTGAGAGTTTTAATTTTGAATAAAATCGAGAGTGCAATTATTTAATAAAACATATTGTTGTATTAATTTGTTTATAATATGAATATTAGTGTATTTGAATTTATGCTCTTTCTTGCAGCAATATGTACTCAAAGTATATATGTGTGTGGATAACAGTATAAAATGAAGAAAACTCAAACCAGAGGCAAAAAGAAATACATAAATAATAATATTATACAAAATTAACAATACAGCTAGCAGAGGAATTGATATATTTTTTTTTAAAAAAAACTAGCTTACAAAAGCATCAACCACAACAAAAATAACAAGATACCAGAATATCGTTTGTCCAGATCTCAGATTCCTTGATTTGATTATAAACATATATGGACTTCATTTGAATTTTACGTCTATTAATTCTTAATCTTAGTTCCACTGCTTAATTTCACTTGATTCATGGCAACAATATATAGCATAACCAGCCCACCTGCAAATTCACATATTCAGCATCTATACCATATTTCAATTATTACACTTTACTGTAAATCTTTCTCCGTAAAGCCTTACAGAAACCATACAAACACATGTACATAGCATTTAGGCCTAATGCATACGTATATACTTGATCTTATCCCAAAAAAAAACCTACTATCGTAGCTCCTTCAACTTTCAAAATGTGAATTACTTTATCCTCGAACGTCACATGTCAACTTATGGTTGAGATGTCTTTAATTTTGATATTCTGTCTCCAATCCGAATCAGAAGATCACATATAGCGTTTGTCTATGAGTAAAGTGGTGCATTTTTTAAAGTTGAGTGAGCCATGTGTCACTTTGAAATTCAGGGATGCGGTAGGCTTTTCAAACAATTTTGGGTATCTACTAATACATTAAACTTGACATTTATCATATACTCGTCCCAAAAAGGAAAATCTACACGCTCTAACATGAGCTACTTGGCTTTTTATGTTGCAGTTACTTTCTGCTTAACTTTTAAGGGATGGAACTAATTAAAAACCCTAACTAGTGTCTGTTATTATAAACTAATACTCGTTCGTTGTGTGATATTGAGTTTATAAATATGTATGTCTACTATTTTATTAAAAGTATTAGTATTAAAACTCAGTATAACCTCTTAAAAAGTTCATCTTCAAGTAAATTTGATAATTTTCTACTAATATTACAAATCATGATGTACGCAATTCAGGACCAATATTGCTGTCATTGTTAGAAAAAGATTCATTTTTTTGTTGTACTAAAATATAGTTGACAGCACTTTAAACAAGAATGAAATATGAGTGCAGGGCTGGAATATGAACAGACCTTTAACTTATTCACTTGCAAACAAATGCAAGCAGCAAAAGGTGGAGCAATTAGCATCATAAAATATAAACAAAGTGTCCCACAAAATCTGATATTCGACAAAATGCAAATCCATGAATTTAGATTGCTAATTTATTCTATTTTTTAACACTGCCCCTGCCGAAGATCTTCTGCGCTTTCCAAAAGTATTTGGTGGGGGCATTTTTTAATTTCTACTCTTAACAAGCCTGATACATAAGTGATATATATTGAACCTTAAATACAAATCAATTTGTTTTATGTTAAATAAGTTTATTCATGACAGACAACCAACATTATATTATAAATCTAAAATGTACAGATTTCTAATCAACATCGTCGCTTTTTTATAATATAAATTAAGTATAGGTCAAGAAACCTTAAAACTTTTTCTTAATATGGTAGAAATCATGAATCATTAAATCCTTTAACTGCAAATATATTATATAATACATAAATCATTATTTCAATTAACATGAAAAGCTAAGGTGTTTGATATCTCATTTGACCAAGAAAATCCGGTAGAATCTTAAAAGATAAAAAATAGGGTAAAGTTATTATAAAAAATATTCAGACAGCACCCAATGGGCATGGCTTCTTTTCTTTTGAATAATATTAATTAATCTACTAGTACTCTTTATGAATCCTTGCAATTGTGAATTACAGAAAAAGGTTTCCTTAATTATTGTACATTTAACCCTATTATGGGTTTAGATTCTCTAAATTGTGTAATTTAAATTAAATTTATATGGTTGAGATTCAATATTTTATTAAAATATATAAAAAAAACCTATTATCTTATAAAGAACTATTTCACAACTTTACAACCAAGAATCTTGAACTATAGTACAGTTTTGCTATTAATTAGTCTATGAATGTTGAGAAAAAATCCAATTTATTTCGTTTCTTGTGTATGTTCTCTAGTTCATAGATAGATTACATGAAATCTTATTTTCAAGGGAAGAAGATCCTATCTAAAGTTGACTGTATAAAATATAGGTTTCACAATAAATTAATTTGTTTTGAATAAAGTCTATTAATTGAGTTTTTTTATATCATCTCAGTTTTTCTCTCCTACAAATGCTCGATGTGCAGGAAAAATCGGATGATAAATATGTTGAAATTGGAGGCACCAAATTTTAATACTTGTTGTATTTATGACAATCTCCAAGTGGTCAATATCCAGGCAAGCTAGGATATCTAAGATTGCCATCAAAGAATCATAAACCAAGGCAAACAAGAAATTGGATACCCAATGTATTTATACTTTTTTACGATGTTATATATAAAAATGCAATTAATCTGAAGATAGATTTAAGTCTCATAGTTGAATAATTTGACTGATTCGCTGCCAAATTATGCTCTTGAAGTTAAGGAATCATTTGCATGCAGCTTGTCAAACCAATTAAGTTAATTTTTACCTAATACCAGGAAACTGAGAATAATTAACAAGAACTAACTAAGTATTGGAATATAATTGAATAGCTATTTACCCGACCGTGTTAATAAAAAAGGCAACTTGGTGCACGAAGAATCACGAGAGTCCAGGTAATGTTATATACCACTGTTGAAATTAAAAATAAATCATAGGCCTCAATTTGATCTAAACTATAGTCTTCTAAACAAAATATTGGGAAATTATCCATCTATAGAAATGACGTTTGCACTAGAGAAGAGATAAAAGAAAACGTACCATTTATATAGGGAATGACTAAGAGAAGTGAACGGCAGAAGAAGAAGAAGTAGAATGATCATGATCAGTTGGAGTAGGTTTCTTCTTCTTTTTCTTCTTGTAAGGGATTCCTCTAGCTTTGGCCTGAAAATCCCGAACTTCCTTCAAGTAAACGCGAATAGCACCAGCCGCGAAAGGGTTCATTTGAGGAGATCCTCCGTGCTCTTCGTAGGCTGCTCGAAGCCTGCCGATAAGGGCATCAAGACTACCCCAAGCCTGCCTCAGAGGACAAGTACAAGGAGCAGGCGGTTCGGGTTGTCCATAGAACATACAACCTTGTATATGAACCTTAGTTTTTCCGAACTGATCTAGATACCTTAGGAATTCTAGAACATGGCTTGAATTGCACTCTGAAACTGGAACCGGTGGCCTCTGGTTATTCAAGTACTGCCCAAATGTGTTCCAATCTCTTCTTTTTTGGGACTCATATCTGCTTGGAGTAGTATTGTGAGGTTCATTGGATCCTTCACCTCTTTCAGTGCTTGACATGGTTAGTTGGCTAGGGATTCATTGATTTGGTTAATATGATGGGATTTGATGAAGAAGAAAGAAGGAAAGATCAAGAGGTGAAAAAAATAGGGTAATTGATTGAGAGCATATGGAGATCAAGTTTACATCATGGAGACTAGTGATGACTAGACATACCATGGGGGCCATTTCAACTACATCAAAGTAAAATTTTTAACCTGTACACGGAGAAATTCTAACTCTAATTCTAACTTGGTAAAATTGTATCAATCTATTTATATGTTTTATATTATATGTAGGAGAAAGGTGATTATGTCTTTTACTTTATTTTCACTGCATTAGGAGTAAATTATTTATTTTTAGAAAACTTTTAAAATGTTTAAGGTGACACAAAGTGTTTAGCGTCAAATTCAAGTGAACAATCATTTTTTTATATTGCATTATATTTATTATATGAATATTTAAAGTTGTTTTTTCTTCTTAATAAATCTGCTCAGCTATACTTAAATTTGGATTATTGTTTGCTGCCTTAGGTGATCATATTGTTTTCAGAGATATGGATGGTTCGAATTTTTTTATGTGTTTTTGGCCAAAAAATAATCCTTAAGATATTAAACTGTTTGAGTTTTACATTATTTGACTTTTTAAAGTTAGTATGATTTTACATGAATTATATATTTCTAATTAAATAAAAAATTACTTAAAATATTAAAATCTATTTAAGATCGTTATTTTCGTACTGAACTATTCTTGTGTTCTTTAAACGGTCTGGATGAAACAGTTCTTATATTTTAAATATAGAAATTGAGAATCAGAACTTGAAGTCATACATTGTTGAAATTAAAATACAAAATAAATTTTCAACAAATAATTTTGGTTCTTGCATAGCAACATTGGCGGAGGGAGGTTGGTTGCCGGCCACCATAAATGACTAAAAGATCCCTCAGAGTAAATCCAACCATTCCTCGTTATGGAAAATTTGATCGAGGAAAAGATATGATAAATATGACTACTCAATCATTCCTCAGATGGTATCCTCCATAATGAGGGATTTCCTATGTATAAAAATACCCATTTTGAAAAATCAATACAAAATTATTATATATATATTTTTTTAATTTTTTTGTTAAAAATTTATGTGTAAAACTAGATATGATAATAGTAATAATAATCAAGAAAATCTTATGTGATGAATTTAAATATGAGAAATATGAATAGAAGAATAACATTGTAAGTACTGCAAAATAAAATTTGAAAAATAAAAAGTAAAAGATAAATTTGGATTTGTTATTATAGGATGAGTATGTATTATATAAAACTCTGGATAAACGTACAAATTTGCATTTGTGGATTCAATATTTTGGCTCTGAAATTGCATAAATGGTCAAATTTATAGTGTATCGAAGATAGTAATATTTGATTTGATATATAAATTATTGGTCGTAAAAGAAGAAAATTGAGTGATAGGCTTACCAAAATATGTACGTCCCTAACTAATTTTGTCCTCAAAAGTAGTTGTGGTGCATGGATATATTATAATTTATGAAACTACTCATAGCCATTAAAGCCATGATTTAGAAAAATAAAACAATAAAAATCAGGTTTAAATTAAGAAAATGGGTTAACGGGTAGATGTTTTAATTTTACTGAAAACACGTATTAGGTTAAGCACGTGATGATGTTTTGGAATTGAACCTAAATTGGTTGATTTTATACGTAACAAATCAAATTCATAGTTGCCATGATTTTGAGAGTGAGATGAAGCCTAGACATGACACCTGACCACTCTACGTGGGTCCATTTCTTTTATTATACTATATTATATGTCCTTTTTATTCTCTCATATTTCAACTTTTAATTGATAGGGTTTGTATTTACCCCATAAAGTAACAGAAACAATTAAACATCTATGTACTATACAATCCTTGATAAATTAGTAGCTCTATAATTAAATTGAATTGGAAAGGGAACTTAATATTGTTAAACTTTATATTGAATATAATGATGGCTAAGACCATCCATTTTAAATTTTTATAAATTTCAAATAATTTCTGAATTTACAAAAATTATACTAGTTAATCTCATCAATATTATATAACAATTTTTAATTAGAAAACAAAAAATCACGACATTCAAAGAACAAACATATGAATTTTTCGAATAATATAAACTTTCAGAGTCCACGGTCGCATCAAAAGTTGTGGCCTCTATCTATTAAGCCTGTATTGATTAACAGTAAAGGGTCCTATTGTTTCCACTTCATTTTTCAAAGGTGAAGCTTACTCAAATCAATTATCACTTTTCACTTTCTTTCACAATTGAAAAGCAAACAGATATTCGATTACAGTGATCTGATATAAGGTTGCTAAAACTGTGTTGGTACTAAGTAAGAGACGTCCCGATGAGTTTTGAACCCTCTCTCAATCGATCGGAGATAAATTAAAACGATTAACAGAAAAGATTTCGAATTTCTTTCTACGTAATTCTTTCAGTAGTTTTGTCTTTGTATCCTTATTCCATTCATTTATGGATCAACCCTCGTGGTACTGTTTAACTTGTCACAATTATAGCACAAAGATGACATTAACATGCACTGTCTGTCGGCATAGTTTTGGCCTATTTCTTATGTCCCTACACCCCTTACCTTTTTCTTTTTTAGATCTAACCAATTCATTCTGTCACTTTCTATTAGTGTTAATGTATGACAGCCTTACCAATCATTTTTGCGTGTATTTACCCTGGCATGTTGGTACATCCACAACAAGCATACACATAGCAAAGTAGAAAATGGAAGAATACTATGTAAACTTACCCAACTGTATTTACCAGAAAAGGTTTGAACTTTTCTATTCGAGGGGACAAAACACGCGAAAAATCACTTCTTTTAAGGTGTAAGAACCACGGTTACCATTCAAAATGATAGATATGGATACTCGGATCATTTTGAATTCAAATACTTTAAAATAATGGCAACATAATATACTTTCTCAAAAAATCAAACTATGCATAAATATGGTTCACTGCGTACTCACTTATGTACAACTTTGATGGTTTGTGTTGATAATAGTCATCTTTTATAGGGTTCGAGCTTCTTTCAGGCAGAAATTCCAGGCTAATAAGGCTGCTCCTACTGCAGGCTCTACCTGATGTATTTCAAAACAAAAACAAAACTACATAAGCAATTCCAGCAGAAGGTGGGAAAAAGACACACTGGCATCAACTGTACATATAGTAGGCACAACTTGACGTTTCGCTACGCTACGGGTAAGAATGACAGTGAGCTGAAGTATAAGAATCTGATAGAAATACCATGAACGATTTTTTAATCGTGAAAGAGCTTTTTTTTTGTTAAATTTTTATGTGTCGTTGACAACATAAAAGACAATCACAGAAATACAAATTTATTTCATTTGGCTAGATTAAGGGCACACAATGAATGTTACACTTCAAAAATTTGTTCATGTAAAACAGTACTGGACTCGCTGTACTTCCCAAAATATGTTACAAATGCATTAATATTTTTGAATTTAGGCAATGCATAGTTGAGCTTTGATGCTGGGAAATAGAAGTTAGCAATGAACATTAGGATCAATATTAAGAACTGGAAATGACAAGAGACAAACCAAAGAAAATCTGTTGTCATTGACATGATGATAAAATGTAAGGAAAAACAGTACAAACCATATTAAGAAAGCAGTCTTAAAAAAATGAAGTTAACTTTTTTAACATAAAATAAGTAGACAATTAAAAGAGCAAAATATCCGAAAAAAATATTAAACATAGAAAGAGGGCTTTCTTTGTAAAAAAAATCATCACTATTTAAAGCACTCAATTTAATTTATCATTTCAAACAAGATATCCACAATGGGACGGATTATATCAATAATAAAAAATCTTACATTGATATATTTTATCAAATGAATAAAGTGATCTAACTTAATGATTTGTTTTGAACACTGGGCAAGAGAAGCGGAAGGATCAATGAGGATGCTAGTTGACTCTTCTTGCGTAAAGTAACACTTCCAAATGGTTGTTTTTGTCTTTTGACGGATTTCTTTACTGAATCATTATAATCATATCTCCTCTTTTTAACCTCCTTACACTATCTTACAAAAACAACTATCTTGACAAACAATATAAACAGGAACCAAGCAAAAAAAAACCCTCTCCAAGCTGCACTTTTGCATGGTGCGGAATTAAATCAACTTAGCCTAATCATAACCTAACTGATATGTTACGGACACCATTTGGCGCAATGCAATAAAATAAACCATTTACAGGACATCCAACTTTCTAGGCATAGTTGAAGAATTTGCCGATAAAATATGAAATTCAGCCACCAGTGTTGGTGATTTCTTAAGATTCTACTTGCACTCGTAACTTAGCATTTTCCATTTATAATTCCTTCTATATACTTTACTCTCTCGTCAGAATTTTAAAAACAGCATATATCTAGTGTAGTGTGGCTGAATAATCAAATCTTTCAATCTGTATGCAAGAACTACAATTTCACAGCTCTTACAAGCCAGGCCAAGCATAACTACTGTTCCACCGAATCACTCAGAAGAGTTGATAGAAATTTGTATAAACTATGAATTTTATGATAATCATGGTACAAAAGAAATTAACTTATGGTACCTTAGGCCGAATTGAGACAGCTCCAGGGTAATATCTGGATATGCAGTTTATAACCTCTTTTCCTATATCCCACCTCCTATTTGCTTCAAGAACACCACCAACCATGACAAGGGGAAACGACGAATTTCCATCTGCAACAATATTTATTGCATCAAAAAGCCAAGAAATATGCCGCCAAGCATAAAAAGCTCTATTAAGCGTACCTTGTGTATAGTATAGGTAATCATGTCTAGTGTCCCACAAACATTACAAGCACATAAACTAAAACTAACATAGAATTTTCATAATTTATTCAGGTATGAAGTCCACAAAACAAGTGTATGTTGGCTTATCACTATTTTATCTCATTGTTCAAGGGCCAAACAAGAAGCCTTTAGTTATGTTTGTGTTGCACTGAAAAATGCCATACCTTTACCACACAAGCCAAGTCTTTGTACAACAGCTTTCACACTTAAGGCTAACTCTTGAACTGCATCTTGCAATATTCTATTTGCTATTTCGTCACCTGCCTCGGCACAAGATACAACCACAGGAACAAGAGCTGCAATACGAGCCCAAGATGAATCTGCATATGTCCACCTATATTCCAAAAGAGCATACCCAATGTTCCATTCAGTACCAATTTTTCTTGTTTCATATTATTTTGTATAGTATAAACTATCCTTGCAGTATTTTGGTTTTATCAGAAATAAAATTATAAACAGAATAGAACAAACAAATAAGTAATGGTCATACGAGAGTAATACTACAGTACTTGGTAGAAAATGATGCTTATCACAATCATACATTATTTAATTGAAAACCAGATAAAATTTTAAAAAAATATAAGCACCACTTAACTTTTGATCAATAAAACATATATGAATTTTCGAATTAACAATATACACAAAAAAATAACTAAAAAGGAAAAGATATTGTAACTAAGCTACAAGGTATTTGCAAACAATCTTCTACTAGCATGAACACTCTTCAAGTGACTGTCCAATTATTTGACCTAGATGCGCTAATCTCTCATCTCCCTTCATTCTCTGATAACATAATATTGGTGGTATGAGTGTCTATCTAGCTTATAACCCCAACGCTCATCCACGAATCAAGCAAATTGAAACATTTACCTTTCCAAGTACCAATTCTAAAGTATTTAACTATTAATACTTATTCAATTTAGACAATGTGGCCCAGCATTCCCTTAACATGTTCAAAGACTTCAACCACATTCTCTCCGCCATCAACTTTGAAGTCGGTATTGTGCGGATAAGCAATTATCACGGAACAAATTGTTTGCTCAATATTTGTTTTATATTAGGTACTTACTGATAGAAAATAAATATGCACAGTAGAGAAATAGAACTTTTAATTGATGACATAAGTATCTGGAATTATTACAACATGTAAAAGATGAAGGATACTAAATGAACAAATTACACAATTTTTGCTCCCAAAACAGTGACTCTTCCCAACCTAAGGTTGGGAACCAAGAAAATAATTACCAAAATCTAACTACCTTCCTATAGAACTCATCTTTATAAAACCACTCTCTAACAATAACCTTACAGCACCAAAGCATTCCAATGACACCCATTTCAAAAACTTATCTCTGTGTCTCCACATCTGATCCCTATATTTATATTTTTATCCTGCATATATATCTGTGTCCTTTACAAATTACAATGACTATACACACATGAGTGTTAAGCAAATACATTTGGCCATAAAGTCTAATGATCAGTCTCCTATTCTTAGTCATATCCCTAACTCTGGTTCCCATTAGAAATTAATCAAAATAGTTATAACCTCAACAAGTCCTCTTTCCTACTCATATTAAGAAATCTAACTCTTTACAAAGACATCTTGAACTTTCACTTGCTATGAGGAAAGGTGTAAGACACACATCCAACAATATATATGCATCTTTAGCTCCTCTTTATAGAGCTTTTCTAGTGTCTAACATCATTTAGCTAATCCACAACGATCAAAGGAAGCACTCAATGACCCAGTAGGCTAAACAGCAATTAATTCTTTAGTATGAGGTAGATGCCTTCATTGAGAGACTTAAATTTCAGTTGGAAATCACAACTCTATGTTAAATAAGCCATCATATATTGGGAGTTACTGAGTTAGAGAAATAAGTCAGTATCAAAATTCATCAAGGTTAGAATGCTTACGGCAATAAACGAAAGTTTTGTTACTTCAAGGAAGTCCATACGGACATTCCACCTAGATCACCTCAGCAACAATAAGAGTTCTATAAGGAAATTTCTCCAGAAATTGCTTATTTTGGAAAAATGATGACACTTTCTTTTTAAAAGCTTTATGTGGTTCAGAACAATCACCAAGAGCAATCGCCACACCAACTGTAGTTTGTTGTTGACAAAGTAAGTCAATTTATGTCATCAGACAATATAGTAAGTCAATTTATGTCATCAGACAATATAGTGGACTGTGTGCTTTTGTATATATATACGTAGCTAATATAATAATGAAAAGAGAAAATTTCGATATTTCTAACAGTGGACGTTGCAATTCTAAAAGGGTTTTGTCATATCCTAATTTTTAAAAACGATGTCCACATTTTGTTTTAAGAAATTTTTAAGCTGTAAGCTACAAACCAAAATATGTATGACTTAGAACACGTACCCAATAAGTTCATCAGGCGAACAAAGATCAAGTTTCAGCAAAATGCTAGATGTGAGACTTGTTTGAGGGCCACGACCATCATGAGCCCTTATAACAGCTGTTAATGCTTGTGCAGAAATTCCATATCCACTACAAAAGAAAGATTTGTTATATGACTGACACCCCATTTAGTATGAATGAACAAAAAAAAGTAAAATTCATTTTAAATTGAAACCAATTTTACATGGAAATCCTTCATACATGAATTCCTATTATTGGTATTAGAAAGCTAATTATAAAGAACTGAAACAATTTAGCAATTTATAATTGGCTGAATTATAATTTTACATTCCTTCTTATTTGCTAATTAAGTGAAAAGCAAATAATTAATAAGCTATCAACATAAAATTGGCCAACAAAAGTTCAATTTTTTGAACATATTATAACTAGATTAAAAATTAACATTAATATTATGTATACGGATCATGCTGTATGCATAAATGACTAACCACGCTGCTTAAAGTTGCACATGCTTCTAAACAACATTCAAAATATAAAACCCTAACTTCCAAAAACAGGAAAATTGTAACCATAGTAACCTTTTAAATGTGGGCAATGTTGTCTACGGCTTATCTAGTGCTTCTCAACTACAGCCTTGATGGACGAAGTTTGCTATTCAAGTACTCTAATAAAAACAAAAATAAAATCATAAGAACTATAAAATATTTTTTTTATGTATATATTTTCAAATACCACAAGATTTTTTTCCCTAGTTCTTATTTGTCATGGAGGAAAAGGGAAAGATAATAAACAAGGACAAAATTTATGATGAAAATTAAGCATCAACCCCTTCAAAAATACTGGTTAATTTTTCTTTTTATTTTTTAATTCGCTTATAAGTTACAACTAACAACTCTTCCAATAATGCTTCCCTAAAATATATTACTTGAGGTTTGAGGAATTTTAGAATCAAGTTTCAAATTTTTATGCTTCAATCATCAAATGAAAAAAAGAATTCTAATAATTGATTCCACAAAATTGCATTAACTTTAAGGAAACTCCACCAAAGCTGTAAAATTTGCCAATGCATTTCACAAGGAAATGTTAAAGATAATACTATCTTCGTTCTCTAATTTATCATGTATCAGCCTACTCGTTTACTATGTTTTCTCTTCTCAAAGTTCATTCTCAATACCACAAAAATTTTATTTTAGTTTTTCAATAAATTAGCTTCTAGAGTTCTTTAACTATTTTCAAAAATAAGAAGAGGATATGAAGAATTTCCCGATTTAAGCAACTTACTAAAGCTTTTCTTTCATCATTCAGTCCAAAAATATATTAAATTGAAAAGTTTGGAGGAGATAGAGACAGTAACATAATGAAACACAAAGAATATACCTTCCCCAATCACCTAAGATGGGTCCTGCACCTGCAGCTCGAGCTTTTTTTCCATCTTCGGTGAATCCATAAGCAATGGTACCTGTACCAGCAATCAAGACACAGCCATGAAGCTTGCCCATTGTGCCACTTGCCAATGCAGCTACAGCATCATTTTGAACATATAACATCACTTGACTGGGGAAGATATCTCTGCATGAAGTAAGATACAGCAAAACTAAGTTTTATCGAATGCAAATAAAATAACATGGAAAAAAAAAATTTAAAAATACTGTTAAAAATCTCAAAATTAAACAAAAAAAAGAGGTTTATTGATGAACCATTGAACCCTCAACTGAGAGTTCTGCAGTAAGCCAGTAACACATGAGCTATGTAGTAAAGATATGACATTGTTATTTCAATTTTCTCATTATCCTCAAAATAAACCTAGCATATATGACTTTTGCCACATAAAGCCAGCTCAGATATAACAACCCTTTATCTACATGCACTCCATAAAGTAGGCTCATCAGCAAAATCATTAAGTAATAAGCAATTGATGGCCCACATTAGAATATATATTAACTTCACAAAAGAAGGAAACTTCAACACTACGTACACCTTCTCCATCATAAATCTTCCTCACACTCTACTATTCAAGTCACCAGGTCTTTTTCATCTGATCCTATGGTAAATCAAACTTGAAAAGGTAACTTTTTTTTCTGCAGCGAACCAACGATGAATTATACTACCAACCTGTTCCACTTGCATTGGCCATACAAAATATTGTCACCTAATTAGTTTCTTTTCTTTTTCATGTTGGCTTCGCCATTATTTACAGGAAATCTTCTTTTCAAGCTTCATATAGTTCAAGGTTCAAACCCCTAACATATCATCTTTAAGCTTTGCTTTATTATATATTTTATTTATCAGGTCAAAACATATTGTGATCTCCAGTTAGTACTTAGTTGCATATCTGATGCATTAAACAGCTAATTTTCTGTCATTTGTGCTTCTGAAATTGCAAGAACTGTAGTCATCTACATTCGTTTTCTGCAATTATGGTGCCTTCAAAAGTTCTAACATCAAAACTCATTTCCAGGAAATTCCATAATAAGGAAAAAAAAGAAATTCTTTTTTGGTAACTAATATGCTAATAGATCAAAGGTTAACCAAAAGCTCAGGTTGTGAAGGGCTTAGTAAGTGTGAGTTGAGTCAATATAAACTTCAATAGTCATAGCCTTAGGGGCATTGCTACTGTTCAAATGTGTAAATAACATATCAAAATTAACTAAATTTGACCAAGAATATAAGAAAGCAAACCTTAGCCAATCTAATATTCTTTGCTCATCTGTTGGGTGATTAACGCCAGAAACAGCAAGACAAACAGCTTGAACTGCAGAACGATTGGAACCTGCTTTTGAAAGAGCATCAGCCATAACTTGTTCCAATGTCTCTCTAGCAGCAGTTTCTGCAACAACCCAACCAAACACAAAACCATAATTTGACTCTGCCCTTCAATGTCCTGATACGAAGACAACGAACACATAACTATGTAGACGATTTCCCCCAATCTGAAAATAGCAGAAACAAGGAAAGACGAGCACTGACCTCCGACGCTGTTGTGGTTGGAGCAGCCGGCGACGGCACGAGCAAGAACAGGAAGGGGGTCGGGAAGAGGATTAGAAAAGGGAAGAATTGGCATACAAATACAAACGGTAGAAGTAGTTCCGCCGTCCAATCCTAAAATGACAGGCCCGTTAGCGGTAGCAGAGATTTCGTGTTCGAAATCCCAGATTTCTCCATTTCTATAGCGCTTCATGGCTGTTGTGATTTACCAATCAAATCGCAGAGAGAAGGGAAATTGAAAAGGAGAGACACAAAACATCCAAAATGGCAAATTAAAATTATAATGAAGGATGATTGATCCTCCTCTTGCTTCTCCTCCTATTTCAAGAAATAAAATAAATCAGGGACTCGGACGGCAATTATCGGCCAAACACTAGCTTCTAAATGGAAGCTCAGATTAAATATAATTGATGCGTTATTTCGTTGGTTGGTTCAGTTCTGGGTCCACTCCACCTTCTATTGAAAGCATCAGTTTGAAAAATATACATGTCAACGATAAATATTTCAGAAATGCTATCTGAATTTCTTGAAGTAATAAAAATAATGCTGACTACTTTGACGAGGAATATTCAAACTAAATAACTAATCATCATCCTTGGTTCGGGTCGTAATGTAAGCTAAATAGACAACTAGTTTAAGCTTTTGTTTGGATGGCGGTTAGAATTGTTATCATGATAAGTTTCAATTTTTTGATTTTTAATAGAATAATATTATTTAATGTTAAATAAAAACTTTTGATTCTTAATGTTTATAAATTAAAAACTATTTATTATTGATTTTCATTTTTCAGATTTTCATGGGATAATACATTCAAAAAGTTTAAAAATTAAATTTTCGAAAAGAAAAATTCTGTTAAGACAATCAATATTTAAAATAAAAAATTTAAATAATTTTTTAAAACACATAAAGTATGGTGTATTTGGGATTAAAGAATTATTTATTGCATTAAATAAAACTATTCATGTATTTGGGGTGGTCTTTAAACTATTTTATAATTTAGGCAATTTTTACAATGTCCGACTTTTGCAAAGTCGAACAATATAAATTTTCCTTCCTGACAATAGTGTCCGATTTTTATAAAATTGGACACGCAATGTCTGACTTTTAAGGTATTGGACATTAATGTCTGATTTTTATAAAATTGGACACCCAATGTCCGATTTTTAAGGTATTGGACAATAGTGTCCGAGTTTTATAAAATTGGACAAGTTGTCCAATTTGATTTTCGGCCGGTTTTCTCAGAATCAAGCCTTGAAAAAATATTCCACTAACTCCCCATTTCAACTTTTCATTAGTTTGATGTATAAAAATAAAACAAGTATTTTCTTTTCATGTTTCTTATTTTTGTTATTTTTTTGTTGATTTTACATTATTTGTCACTATTTTCATGATTTTACATAATTCTACTCCAAAACTACATATAATAATAATAATAATTAAAATACAGTAATATAATTAAAATACAATACAAACATAACATAGCATAGAGTACTTATAAAAAAAATTACTTCTAAAAACAACATAAAAAAATATAGTTATATAAAGTTCAGGCATCTCGTATATTTCTACGTGGATTTCTACGTGGAGATTGTGGAGGTTGTGTCGCTTCAGTTGACATTGATAGATCAAATTTTGGTGTTGTTCCATAATTGTGGAGGGTGAATGTGGATTGTGAATAATTTGGCATACTAGACATGCCATAACATTGCTCTATTGAGGATGGCCGTGCAAAAAGCGGAAACATAGTTGGTGTAGATGGAGTGACCGTGCTACTCATATTCCAAGGTGATTGGTTTTGTGTGGACCATTGTGAAAAACCCATATACGGGGGGTTTTGAGAGACCTGAAACCCAATTTGTGACGTACTAGGAGCAGATGGACCAACAACCCACGGTGAGCTATCTCCGTATGAATCTTGTGAATGATAGGAAACCGGATGAGGCACAATATCACAAGATGTTCGTGCATCTTCTTCCCTTCGTGTCACCTTTTCCCTTTGTGTTTTTTTTCGACCTTTTCTAATTCTATCCACTTTCACATCCACATCAGGATAAGTAGCAATCGGACATAGATCAGGAGGTTGAGACTCACGAACATAACTCCTTTACTCCCCAAGTGCAGCACATAAACTGACCCTTATTTGTTGTATAGTGTCAATATCTCTAACCAATGACATTTTCTCCAGTCCATCAACCTATATACACGTATTACATTAAATAATACTATAATGATACTTATATATAAATAAATATAAATAATTA
>CATIWQ010054466.1:0-11231 GCA_949673415.1 Euphorbia schlechtendalii | reverse complement strand
TCCCTGAGAAAAGATAGTACTTGAGCGGGTGGAGCACTTGTTGCCATATCGCATGTACCTCCCTCAACCCATTTGGGGAGAGGCTTGGAGTGTATTTTAGCGCAACAAGAACCTTCTACATCAACAACCCATTTGTAAACCTCATGTAAATAAACCGTAGGCATTTTCCCTAGGGTGTTACCCAACATGCGATCATGCATTATATTTTCTTGCAGGTACGCTCCTTAGTATCTTCACAATACTAAGATGAACCAAACTTAGGATAGAGACTAGCCAAAAGCCCTACACACGGGAATTGTATGGTTGGAAGATATGACATTGCATGATATGTGCTACTTGTATACTACTTTCAATTTTTCATTGTACAAATGTCCTGCTAACCACGAATCTTAGTGCAGAAACTTAAACGTACACACTCATGATATTAAATGTACATATCCCGATACCAAACCAATATCACATACACTTAGGCACAGTTGACACTATAGATCATGTCGCCCTAGGACAACATAAAGCCACTTATGAATATCACTTACCCCTTTTCAGCGAGATGTCCACTTGACATCCCGCTATTAGCCTATACATGGCAAACATATCTTTCTTTTACTAAGTGATGTCCACTTGACAACTAACACTTAGCCCATAAGGGGTGATGATATATCCCACACATTACCTTTGAGATATCCACTCAACATCCAACTCACAGCCCTTCCGGGGTAATTATACACACCAAAAGCCCAAACGGGGCAAATACCTACCCAAAACCATTCTTCCCACATTAAAGGATATCCTAGTTGATATCCTAACCTAAGCCCACACGAGGCAAACTTACTTCGAAAGTCTTACCTTACCAAATATTCAAGGGTATATGCCTCATACCCAAATCATTCGCCCACACGAGGTAATAATTCACGTATCACAACATACCCTCAAATAGTGATGACCACACAGGTGTCCGAAACTCCACCCTAATTGGGTAAAATAACCAAATCATTCATTAGGTAGCTACATATTGTAGTTGTTTTCATTTTATTAGGGTATGTCACATCGTTTACCCGAAAAAAATTTTGACCTTCTCATTCCGTTAGACCTAGTCATAGTAGAAAACCTCAAACCATTGATCTATTACCACATAGGTAACTTAATCACCTCACTTACATCACTCATGTTACGATGTCACACAGACATTGTACAGATCTCAAATCCAATCCCCGTTGTTGGATTTTCATTTCCATAGGTTTTCATTTTCACCTAACGACTAACCTATTTATTTCAAATGGATTGACATAAATGTAATTTCACATCATGGCACACTAACCCCTTGTGAATGCAGCCATAACATTAAATATCTCACGCATTTCTCGCATCATGAATCATATCACAAATCTTACATGCACGGTCTAATATTCTGCTCATGTATCAAAGGGGCTTGGAAGAGGCCTACTAACCGCCTGGTTCGCGTTTCCCCAATTTTGGCCAATCTGGAGGGGGTTCCGTATATTGACTCAAGTGAGGACTCGGGTTCAGACTCAGATTCATTTCAATGCACTATTATAGCTAATCCACGAGAAGAAGGTGTAAGGGAAGATCGACCCGTTCTTACAGGATAAAATTCTCAACATTCATCGGTGAGCTCCGAGATTGCAGCCGCCTTGAATGCCTTTGCCAACAGCGAACAGCTAGCATCGCTCATTCACCAACACATGGGGAGGGCCCGAAATGCAGTGTCCAGCCTGGAGGTCACCCTTAACAACGTCAATCCAATAGAGGGACCTCCTATCTTTCATGTAGTGACCTCTACTCCTACTGCCTTTTACTAATTTCGGGTAGGACAAAATTAGAACCAGGCCCAAATTGGTCTGCCAGGATTCAACTTCGCCAATTCTTTCCAGCAACAATCTAGTCACCAATTCTTCCAGGGGCAGCCTATCCAGCCGCCATTCGCACCAGGGCCTTTCTACCAAGGAATGACCCAACACACTATTCCTAACTGGAGCACGTCGATCGCCTCACAGTTCCAGGCACCTCACCTGCCCCATTTTGCAGCATGTCCCCAGGGGTAATATGGCTCTTACCCAAGCACAGGGAACTCCATCCTCCAACAACCAGGAATGGTGGAACTATGGTAACAGTTATTGGCAACTCACGGTGGCCACCGAAGGAACACATACCCTGCATAACCGGTAGTCAAGGATGAAGACACTTACCCCTAAACTTCTCAATACTGCAGTTTGAGAAGTACGTAAGATATGGTGACCCACGCGCTCATTTAACGCATTATCAAACAGTGATGAGAGCATTAAGGGTTAGCGATCGAATGATAGCTAACCTCTTCGTCGTCACCTTAGGCCACCCAGTCAATGAATGGTACAACCACCTTCCGCTGGACATAGCTACCGATTAGAATAACCTCGCTCAAGCTATGCTAGGGCATTATGGTTTTGACTCTCAGATGGAAACCACAACGCAACATCTGGAGGCTAGCAAGAGTAGGACGAGAGCTTTAAGTCCTACTATGCATGCTGGATAGCCACACAGGTCAGGCTTAGGGCTCGCTTAACTCTACCAGAGATGATAACCAAGCTTCTGAATGGTGCACTGCCATCATACAGGAATAAGTTTGGATCAGACTTCTTCTCGAGCTATCAAGAAGTGTTTGAGAAGGCAGAGCGGATGGAGCACTTCGAATCCATGGACACCTATGGGGGACACTAACCCGTAATGAATGATTATGTAATAAATTAGCTTTTAGCTACTTTGCTCTCTGGGCCTTTTGAATTTTGAATAAATTGAACATTGTTTACTTGCTTGATATTCTATCAATGACATCACGCATTCTCACAAACATGTACATAATGTTTTTAGCACACGTGACACATCATTTCATGAAATTAATTTGGGTATAAATGGATTCCCCACAATATATTCAAATGATTTGACTCTTGAGAGAAAGTGAGAGACAAATACATATACTTAGACAATGTGTGATAGCAATTGCCTCATCATACAAGGATAAAAAATCAATGGAAAGATCTCTAAGCACGAAACGTCCACTAACTCAACCAAGAGAACGAAGCACACAAAGATCAAAAGGATCGAAGCTAGAATAAGGCCATAATGTTGACCAAGCAAGTTGGGACCAAACAAATGGCGCAATGCCACAAAGAAGCAGTCAGATTGTTGAACACATCAACAGCTCCATCACAACCATTCATGGGACTAAACAAATGACGCAATGCCATAAAGAAGGAGTCAGATTGTTGAATACGTCAACAACTCCATCACAACCATTCATGAGACCAAACAAATGACGCAATGCCACAAAGAAGGAGTCAGATTATTGAACACTTCAATAACTCCATTACAACCATTCATGAGACCAAACAACTAGCACAATGCCACAAAGAAGGAGTCAAATCATTGAACACGTCGACAACTTCATCACCACCAGTGCAATAACACAAAGAAGGAGTCAAATAATTGAACACGTCAACAATTCCATCACACGGATCACCACCATTCATAGGATGATCAAACAAAATACTAAAGACAAAAAGGAGTCAGACCGTTGAACACGTCAACAGTTCCTTCTCACAGGTTTCTACTATTTATGGGGCAATCATCGTACCATCAATGGAAACGTCGATGATCAGACCCATCATCACATACATGTCAAGCCAGCAAAGCGGTGCGAGCACCAACTAATCGATCAGAAATGCTGAACGAAACAATGAATGAAGTCGTGGATATCGAGGGCGACTGATCTACCAAATCTACCAAGTCTTACATAATTGTTATCATGCATAGGTGAAAGAAATAAATCGATGAAAAGCAGTATGAACAAAAAATAAATTTGTATTTAGCCTGTCAATTGACACTCGATTAGTTGAGTAAAAATTAGGGCTTCTTTTCAAAATAGAAAAAATAGTCTGCTGAGTTGAAAACCCGAAAAGGGTGGCTCAGGTAAAACTTAGGACATCGAGAGAACAACATTGGTTAGAAAACTTGAAAGGGCTAATTGATAGCAGGAGTCAAATCATTTGAAACATTTATACCCCTATTAAGCTCATCAATGAATTGCATTTTTTATGAATCTTTATGCATATGTTTATTTTGATTACTTGCATGCCAATTGTAGAATCAAAAATAAAAAATATATATATAATAAAGAAAAATGAGTCTGATGGATTGAAAACCTGAAAGGGTGGTCAAGGAAAAAATTAAGATAATGTTCGATAGATTGAAAACCTGTAAGGATGATCTATGCAAAACTTAGAACCAATATCAAATTCATCATCTCCTCCTCGAAACGATACGAGACATCATATACATTCAACACTTTAGGCAAACAGCTTCCAAGCGATCATCGCAAACACACCGTGGGATCGACAACTCATCCAGACTCTCCTCAAACTAGATACAAGCCCTGAACTTGAATTTGATTCAACAAACCCATGATCATCACTCTGAGGGAGTTATCCATGGAATCCCTAACAAGACAAGTCATAGGGGCAACCATGCACTAGCACAAGAGAAGGCTCTTCAATGAATGATGCCCACGACGCTTACAATAGACGAACATACATCATATGATAAAAATTGTTCATGCATAAAATCATGCATACATTACATTCATATCATGACATTTACAAGTAAAAACGATGCCGAACCGGGGTAAAACCGTCCCAATATACAAGAACCTCCATCTCCACATGAGGAACCTACAAACAAGATGATGGCCCACTCAAGCCTAAAGTCAACATTGTAACATCATGAAAGCCTCCTAAAACAACGGAGCAATTTCTGGAAATAAGTCAATATCCTATTAAGGAAATTCAAAATATAACCGAAGAAGGAAACGGTTTTCTCGATGGCTAAAGAAAGAAACAGTCTCATTTATCAACCGGAGAATGAAACGGTTGCCGACAACAACAGGGATGCCACCGAAAGAAATGGTCGACACGCCCATAAGGGGTATCAAGTACCTAAGGGATTCTGAAGAAAGAAATGGAAAACCCTATGAAGACACAATTCTAGAAAGGAAGGCCTATGTCATCACCAATTAGGAATAAGAAGTCACCAACCAAACCGGTCAGGTATTCTCTCTATCCCTACGCTCATTTCGTGTGATCATACGGGGTTATACAACCAGCGATGATCACACGAGGGGCAGCTATGAGCATGGGATTTTGTACCAGCTCACGCGTTCAATGATGATGGCTTTTCAGGATATTTATCCTCGAATCACATGATTTTTGACCGTCCGATGATCTTTAAATGGGAGTCTTCCTTATCGCTGAATTTAAAAGGACTTTAATTCAGAAATTAACTAAAAAATATAAAAATACACAAAAAAATTCGAAACCAGATCCGGAGCCTGCCTTGTCGATATTTGGCTAGGCACGATTAGCCAAAAGGCCTAGGGAGGCACACCAGGGGTCCGTCGAGCCTCGCCAGACACTGGCGAGGCTTGCCTCGCTAGGTAGTCTGTCGAGCTCTCCAGACTTGTTGACGAGGCTGGCTTTGCCAATTTGGCGAGGCCAGCCTCGCCAACCAATTTGGCGACGTTGCCAATTTTTTTGGCTACCTCGCCAAACTTTTTTACCTTTTTTGGATTTTTCAAGATTTTTCTATAAATAGTCGGACATTTTTGGATTGAAGGGGGCTTGAAAGTTCAGAGAAAATTCTCTACTTCAGATAAAAAAAATACAGAAAAATACTACAAATATTTTCTTTTCTTCTAATATTTTCTTGGATCCAAAACACATTTGGATCCAAAATTTCTTCATTTTTTTTCTTCAAATATCCTCAGATATTCTCGGATCTAAAATAAATTTAGAACCCGAGTCTAATTATCATTTGGATAAATAAACACATATTTTTCCACATTAAACCATAATAACTAAAACAACGAACGAGAAATGCTACCGGGGATCGAACAGATACCCCGAAGTGGATTCATACCGCAAGGGTAAGCCTTTGAGTTCCTAGAACTGTGAATTCTGCGCTCATTGTCTGCTTCATCTTTTTCTGATTTTATTTGTGGACCTAGGAATATTTTTATTTTTTTATGTAAATAGTGTTGTAATTCTCTTCTTCATCTTTATTTCTTTTCTTTATTTTTTTTAGAATACCCCAACGAAGGGAATTAAAATTATTCACGGATAACAGACCTCACCTTATGCCATGCGATCATTTTCACTAATAAAATTGATCAACATACGTGTAAATAAAAATGAACTATTTTTGTTTAAAATAACAACTTTAAACCATCGATGTTTTAATTAGGCCACATGGGCCTCGCTAAAATCAAATCGAACATATGTGATATCCACTATGCTAACTTTTGTGGATGCAGGTTAGATGTATGTTTAGGATTTTATTTTTCCTTCAGGTATTGCACATATTTTTTGGGAAACGTAATTAATGGTTAGCGGGCAGTTGCATCCCCCGATTTTTGGAAACCTTGTAATTTTTATTTTCGCATTTACTTTTCGGCTTTATTTCCGCATTTACTTACTATTTTGTGGATGGGTTTACCGCTTTTTCTAAATGTGAATCATGCATTTAAACTCAAAAAAATGACCTAAGTGCGAATATGCATAACTAAGAAAATACAATTTCTTGTAGATGTAATATAATGTGATCAAATAAGAAATAAGTAACCTATCCCGAACCTGTATCTTTCTGTCTTGGTGGGCTTTCCCCCAGACGTTAAGCCTCACGGGACTCTAATTCCTGGAAAGAGCTAATCTAGGTGGCGACTCCACACTAAGAGATGGCGAATTCGGGTTTGACCAAATCTAAAACATTTTCTCCCTTTCTCTTTCAACCTTTTTCCCGGGTCCCCGACCCGGTGCATCTTTTTTCAAACACACTGGTGGACCGTGCATATGAAATTGCGCGCTCTCAGCCCACCGCTCCATGTCGCCCGCTCACAACTTGGTTGGCAACTTTCTATTCTGAAGAATACTAAGTCACGATCGTGAATGGTTATCGTGACCGTGAATTGTGTTTTTCTTTAGAATCCTTCTTGTAACTTTACCGATCTTCGACAGCGTCGATCCTAAGCCAAATCTTTAAGTTCCACGCATCTTTTTGCACCTTTTTCACTCTTTTTTCATAGATTTCCAACTTTAATTATTTTACTTCCAAGATTACCTAGTACCTATATTTGCATAAAAAACAACTACATATCACGTGAAATCTTTTATATGAAGTATAAAAATGACTTAAACTATGGTGTTTAATGTGTAAAATTATTATGATAATAAGTGTAAATATACACTTATCAATTACAGTATGTTTTTATATTTTGTTTTTATTTTACATTATATCTATTTGTTTATTTCCTAAACTGTATAATTTGTCGATCCTAACCTGGATGTGAAAAGAATTTGAAATAATCATCTTGGAGGTGATACATCATATTATTACATCCAAATTCTTGATAAATAGAAGAAATTCTTCTATGTTTCCTATTCACTTTCGTGACTTCCATTCACGCTCGTGAATCCCTCAATAAAACTTTCTATTTCTCAATTTCTATAAGTCACGATCGCGACAATTAATCACGACCGCGACTAGTGCGATAACTGCAGCAGTTTAGTAGTTATTCGACGGTTATTCCTCAAACTTCTATAAATTGATGTACGAGTGTTCATTAATTTCTCACTTCTATAATCTGAAATCTAACCTTTCCATTCATAATTCAATTCCAAATCTAAAACTACCTCATTTCTTTCAGAATTTCTTCCATTTCAAAATGGTTTTGGCAAACAAATCCAACCTTATTCCTCCGTCCAATTTACAAGAATGGTACGAGGCACCATTCCCGATCCATTCTCGTGAAGAAGGAGATCATTTCTAGGTTATTAAAGATGCTGAATACAAAAGTTCTTACACTATTCACAAGAACAATTTCATCAACCTTGGAGTTTATGATAGGGTAATGTATTACCTTAGAATTCTTAACTTTGTCATTTGCTCAAATATGTCTCTAGGGAATAGTGTGGATAACTGTATGGAGATGTTGGTCACATTAGTGTGGAAGAATGATAGGAAGGACTGCCTAATCTATCATCATCATGGAAAAGAATATAAATTGATAAGGAAAGCTTTGGATAAGTATATGGGATTTCCAAAGGATTTCTACAATAAGATGCTTCCTGGATGGGATCCTTTACCAACATGGAATCGCCCAACTAGCCAAATAGAGTTCAAATAAGAATCTGCCTATAAACAGTGGATTCGTGATCCTTGTTTGCTTGCATTGTACATTTACTTAAGTGGTGCATTGTTTGGGAAGTCAACTTTCGATCTTGTCATTCCTGAAGATTTGGTCATGATAGAAGTAATTTAGAATGGAACACCTGTTGATGTTTTGGGGTTAATGATGGAGACACTTATGATTGCCACACAAAATCCCAGAATGATAAAATACGGGTATCGAACAATGGCAAATCTGTTAGGACAGATTGGGAGAATGCCCTATGCCACTGAAGTCTTTACTAATGAAGACAAGATTCCTAAATTAACTATGGAAGTTTTCTTCGAGTATGGATTTCTAGTCAGGTGTATTAGAGAAAATAGGATCAACTATGATTGGAAATCATGGGAGGAGAGAGTGGAAGCCGATAGATAACGAGAAAGGGAAATTGCGAGGGAGGAAGAAAAAAAAATTGACCAACCTCCGAAGAAAGTGAAATGAACTTATGAAGGTGCAGATTTCAATTCATAGGAAAATCGACGATATTCATACGCTAATGTTTGATGTTGAGCGAGTTCTACGAGAATCTTATTATAAGATAGACCTATTGATAGAATCACTTCCCTCCGAATAAATATTCACTTTTCACTTAAATTTTTAGGATTTTGTACAGTTTGTTGTTTGTTGTTTGTTTGTGTGTGTAATTGTTTGTTTGTTAATATATGTTAATATGAATATAAATTTGAGCAACAAGACGTTGATGTTCAATTACTATCTTCACCATAATTCATTACAGGTATGAAAATAGTAAATATTTATTATTTATATTTAACATATTTATTTTTCTAAGTTTTTCTAGGACCAAGTCTAAAAATTGAAGAAATAAAAGAATTGAAGAAAGTCATGACCGCGATTATAGATCGCGCCCGTGACATTATACAATAAAACCTTCTATTCCTGTTATGAAAAAAGTCACAATCACGACAGGCCTTCGCGATCGCAACACGAGATGAATATGACCATTACAGATTGCAATTTAACACGCGATAGATGGCTAAAACTACCATTAACGGCTAGTTTGAAGGAGAAACGGCTCTATTGACTATTTTGGCAATCAATGACCTATTAGAACTCTATATAAAGGTCTAGATTGAAACCATAACCACCACAACCTTCTACAAAGTTTACAAAAGTTCTGATTCTTTCATATCTATTCTTCTACATTCAAACCTTTTCCAAACCTTTACTTAAAAAAAACCAATATGCCTCATTTTAAAGTAGCCGCAAATAGAAGATAAATCCTGAATTATCAACAAGATTACGGTTGTCCTTTTCCGATTCATTCAAGAGAAGAAGGAAAGAGATTCCAAATTCTCAACAAATTGGAGGTCAATGATATGATTTTTCTTGACATGGTTTTCTGGGAGACAATGGGCCTCCATGAGCAAATGGGGATGTATCTTGCTGATCTTGGTTTAAGAACGTTTGTGGGAATGCGATTTCTATAAAATCGGGATTGGATTCTGGAATGTCTAGTGACATTCGATTTTGAAGACAAGAAAAAGAGGGCGATTCAATTTCACAACCAAGGTAGACATTACACCATCACAAGGGAGATGATGAATTCTTGGTTCAGGTTTGAAATTGAAAATTCATCAAGCATGATGGATTCTTTTCAAGCAAATCGGGTTTGGGCATATTTAACGGGTAAGAGAACTTTCGACCCCAAAAATTCTCCTATTAAACTTACTAAGGATGAGTGTATTCTTCTAGTCCACAAATACCTTGCCACTTCGGTATTTTGTCAAGTAGAGAACACCAAGGTCCAAAAGAGAGATTTGTTTGTTATTTCTTACGCAATGATGAAGCAAAAAGCAGAATTTGTGGATATAATTTAGGACATGATGAAGAAGAATTCTACGAGCATGAGAAACAAGATTGAGGCGGCCAAAATTATCACCGCTATCATCTTGGGTGCGGGAAACGTACTGACCTATATCCAACAACCATGGTGAGTATTTTTGTTACATGGATGGGAATTATTTGAAGAATACCGAACTTCTTCAAGAGAACGATGGTGTCTATTCTTTCTACTCCTACTCCAACCGCACCAAGAAACTAATCTTGACTCATGAAGATTCTTCTGTTGGTCAATCTAATCCAACCACCAGACGTCATCCTAGAAAGGCTTCGATGATTGAAGAAGATGATGAAGAAGAGGAAGAAGCTCTGGAAGATTGGATGGCAAGTATGCAATAAAAATTAGACAATTGCCAAGTAGAACTTGGAGTAATGAAGAAAGACATGAAGATTCTAAAGAAAAGTAATAAATTGATGCTTCGAAAATTACTTTCTTTCTTTAGTAAACAAAATTGTCAATTTACTCTTAGTCCTCCGGATTCACCTTCTCAATAGACGGGTTTACTCTTTTCTTTTCTTTACTTTTCTTTTTCAAATTTTTAGACTAGTTGTTTGTTTTTAGATTTTGTGTTTTTCATTTGTTTTTAATAAAGTCTCTCACAATGAAACATTGTGTTCTTTACTGAGTGTTACCTATACTATACTAACATATGTTCTAAGGTTATTATGAGTGTTAGGTATTACAAATTTGATGTTATTGCAAATTTTGAACAAAATATTTGTTTCGAGTTTGAGCGCACGAAGATTGTGAGCGTTTATAGCACAACATTTAGCATTTGGCAAGGATGAGTGGTGATTAACATTCGAAAGCGACATTCCAAGTAAGTTTCGATATATATTTCAATGTAACATGAATTAGTATAAGTTATATAGTTTTAGTTTAATGCTACCAATAAGTTAGTAGTGGAGTAATATCTAGTATTCTTACTATGAGTTTTATATGCTATTCTCGAATAAGTCCTATAAGTATTGAGTGTGTTTAAAGTGTTGGGAAACTATAGCCATAATACTTTGAAGTGATCAATAAAGGATGAGGGTATTAAGAGAGAAAAATCAAAAGAAAGAGAGGATAACCAATGAGTTATGCAAAAGGTGAGGAATG
>CATIWQ010054454.1:0-14502 GCA_949673415.1 Euphorbia schlechtendalii | reverse complement strand
CTTGTGCTGAGTGTCGTACTAATTCAGTACACCCAATACTTTGATGTTGCTTGATCAACGAACTTAGTAAGTACAGTACTTCACGCTTGTCTCCAATTGCTTTAGCGCTCTTTGTTGTACAATACTTCGTGCTTGATTGCTAAGTAGACTTCCGTTGCCGTTCTTGCTGTCAACTGAGTAATGCTCAGTTCTTCAACTCAGTTCTTCAACTCAGAACTAACAAAACTATGTCTGAGTGATGCTCAGAATCCAACAGTTATTTACATTGGTTAATCCATTTGTAGGATGCAGATGATCATGGATCAATATCGGTCTGCTTCAAAACTCCTTTCAGGTTATATATTTTGAGAAATCATGTTTTGAATCTTTTGTTGATGGTATTAGTAATGAAGAATGAGTATTGAGTGTGAATTATACTCTTCACCATTATCTTTAAATAATCATCTCAAATAACTTCAATTAGGAAGAAAAGTAATCAAGTATGAATACCAATAATAGTGGGAGTTAATTAAAGAATAAACAAGCTTTATATAGCAATGAGCATAGATGTGTCTCTTAACTTTAGCAGACAACAATAGGTTATAGTCTAAAGGTTGGGTCTTTTTACATATTTTATAATTAGAGAAATTGTTGATTTTATTTGTTAATAATTGTTGTTTCTTTATACTTTCCTTCCTATGTGCTGTCTACTATTTTTATGGACAAACAGCGCAAATTCTTTGTTTTAGAAAGTTGAAACTCAAGAAAGAGATGCATATTTATTGGATGGTGGACCTAAGCTCGTGATTTTAATTAATGTTGTTTTGTTTATTGCAATTTCTGTATGATATAAAGGAGCCACGTAATTAGCAAAAGAAAGATTAAGATTAATTCTGTTAATACAAAAAAGTTGAAGCAATGTGCTCTGGCACAGCTTAATTGTTGGTTTTTCTTTAAATTGTTTAGTCACAGTTTACTTATTGTGCCTATTCTTTTTCTTTATGCTAGTTTATCTTTGTTTCATGGTCTTTTTTTTATTATTTGTTGCAACGTTTGTTAGTTATTTTTGAAAAGCAACAAAAATGAGCTCTACTAAACAATTTTGTTTACTCAGATTTAAAAACTACTATTTGTTGGTCCAGACTTCAATGGTTGGCCACCAACCTTTTAATTTTCTTTTGGTAGTTTACCTACCAATTTGACAAATTGGTAGGTACTCTGCATATAAAAGACCTTCTCCCGGTAATCCAAAATCATTCAAAAATT
The DNA here is from genome assembly GCA_949673415.1 of Euphorbia schlechtendalii. NCBI lineage: Eukaryota > Viridiplantae > Streptophyta > Magnoliopsida > Malpighiales > Euphorbiaceae > Euphorbia > Euphorbia schlechtendalii. The sequence continues at coordinate 13,257 of CATIWQ010054454.1, read as the reverse complement.
AAGAAAGTATTCAGTTCCTTTTGTAGAGCATTATTCCTACAAAAGAGTATTTTGAGAGTTTCCTCTTGTAGAGTAATTTATTACCACAAGAGAGTAATTAGTGAGGGGGGTTGAGTGATTTTACCTTGTGAGTAAAATTGGGATGTTTCCAACTATCCTAAAAATATACCTCGAGTTTGGGTATACTTGAGAGAGCTTGTATTGTGTATTCCCATTATTTATTAGTGATGTTATCGGTGCCCAGTGGTTTTTCCCTTTCAAGGGTTTCCACTTAAAATCTCTGTGTCATCTTTATTACTTTACTTATTTTTATTTGTTGTTGCAAATCTATTTTAGTTAACACATATCACCCGGCTACCGAATTATCTGTTCGGGACCTAACATTACTCAGGCTCACAAGTTTGTCATATTATTTATTCATTCAGAATTCTAATTCTCTTTCACTTTGGTCTTTTATTTTACTTTTCCAATGGAATAAGCTCTTAACTCACTAGCTATATCAAAACTAAGTCTAAAACATCTTAAAAGTAAAAGCGGAACCAACTATACATTACTGGGGCCAAAGTAATTGAATTAAGCTGGCAAAAATAAATTACAACAAATTAAAAAGTAACTTGCGTAACATTATAATGTCATTCCAAATTATTAAAGAGTGAATTCCAAGCTCAATAAATTAGGTAGGATATACCAGATCCGCCAACTTCCGTAATGCTAATATTTATACATAAGCAAAGGCAAGTGCGTGGAACTGTTAAGAGTTAATTTGCTCCTTGCCAAGTATTGATACTACCTTATAATTCCCAGACGTAGAGCACATGCAAGAGTTGTTTATAATTTTTTGAGGAAAAAAGGATTATGCTTCAATTAAGTCAGCAGATCAGAAATACAATCCGGGGGTGAGTATACCAAACACCCGAAATCGAGTCATTTTGATCGAACCAGTAAGGTGGAATTAGTAAGTATAGGTAAAACTCTTGTTTGAGCCTGATCAAAAGTTTGTTTGGCTACTCTTTTAAGAAATTCTATGTAATTGTAGTCTCTTGAATCTTGTTACATCTATATTAGACCCAAAATTGACAAATACCAATCAAACACCCTCATTAGTCCTCGAATAAAAATAAAAAAAATTGAAATGGAAGAAGACTTAGCAATCAAATAAAAGGTAAGGGCCAGAAATGGGGTAGTAATGGGATAGATATTGATGATCATAGCCAACATCCACTCGAAAGCCAATCCCACTAAAGCAGAATACAACTCTGGAATCCAAAGAAGCACAGCACCTTGCCACCCACCACACCCAACAATACCTTTGGTTTTCACAGTCTGAGAAGGATAAAAGCATGTCTTTCTAATACCCCACTCCTCTTCTATAAAATATAAAGCACACAATTCACGTCAATTGTGGGTCTCTTCCAAAGCCACTCTTCATAATATAATATCATAGGCATAGCAATGACATTTTATTATAATAACATATAGCCCACACCCTCCCACCACTCTCTATATCTCAAACCATTCCCGCTCTACAATCTCACAACCTTCCCTCCCTTTCTCACATCAATCTTGTTTACTATTTTCCTTTTATATATACCTTCCACGCCCGTGTTATAACTTCCAATCCCGGAAGCTTTCTAAATTTTTTTTCAAGCATGTCCATTTCGGCACTATCAGAAAATTCAGGCAAGTTTCACAAGAAATCCATACATCATAGAAATGATTCTGATGAGCTTGATGTTTTTGAGGCAGCTAGATACTTTTCAGGCTATAATGAAGCTGCAGGTTATAATGATGCAACTTACTCGCAGAAAGTATTAAGAGAAGAAAATAGGTATCCATGGAGAGGAGGAAGAATGAGCTTGGACTTACAGATGAGAAATCCAGTACATCAACAGTCTAACATTGACAAGCAAATATTGAAAGAGAAGAAGTACAAGCAACCCAGCTCTCCTGGTGGTAGGTTAGCTAGTTTCTTGAATTCTCTATTCAATCAAACAAGCTCTAAAAAGAAGAAATCAAAATCTGCTATTCAGTCAATGAAAGATGAAGATGAAAGTCCAGGTGGACCAAGGAAAAGGAGGAGCAGCATTAGTTATTTTCAAAGTTCAAGCAGCAGTACTGATACGAAATCATTATATTCGTCATCAAGCTCTGGGTTTAGAACACCCCCTCCTCATGCCTATACTCCTACAAAGAACTACAAAGATTTTAGAAGCTCTTCAGATGCCAACCAAGTACTATCTGTGTTGAAGCACAATGCGAATGTGAAATCTACAGCCTTCCAGAATGAGGTATTGGATGACAAAACAAACACGGATGTATCTTGGCTAAATGAGAAAATCAAAGGATTATTGCCAGATAACCCAAAGAATCATGGTAATCGATGCATAGAGAAAGATAGGATATGGGTTGACCAATATCCATCCGAGGAGAAGGAATTTAAAAAGTTCAATGAAGTTGCTGATGGAGCTGAAAGTGATTCAAGTTCTGATTTATTTGAGTTGCAAAACTATGACTTGGGTATCTATTCTAGTGGCCTGCCCGTGTACGAGACAACAAACGTGGACAGCATCAAAAGGGGAACACCAATTTCCAACGCCACTATCTGAGAATGTACATTGATTTCCCTTTGTTGTCAGTTTATTAATAGAGGCTGCAATTCTTTCCCTGAGATGATCTGCTTTCTCTGCTATTTCTCTCTATGTACAGTGTGCGATGTTTCTTTTTTAAATTCTATCTTATGTTTTATGGGAATGGACTGCGAGTACATTAGAACTCTATCATTGGATTGTCTTGCTTAGATTGTGGGATGATTTTAGATTTCAACTAATTTGATACAAATATCGAGTATAATTAACCCATGGGGGCTACATGTTTTTTACTTTTGACTTTGGGCAAGAGTGAATAGTACTGCATTAATTTCCTCTTCCCTCCACAATTATGAAAGGTCAACTAATATCCCTTCAAATTCAAAATCTTAACCATGCCTTACGATAAAAGCAAAGAACAACGAAATTATTGAACAACATGCATACCCATCCTTAAAAGTTACTTAAATAATATAAATACGCCTTACCTATCAGCTTAAATTTTTAGGTTAAATGGTTCCATGACATAGTATGACATCAGCTTAGATTTAAAATTCAAAAGGTTCGAATCCTGACAACTCCATTTATTAAAAATAATTGCAACATATTAGATAATGTATACTTAGCTATCTATCCAAAATTTCCCTTTTAACTTTAGAGTTGTTTTCATTTTCTGATTAGAATTTGCCAGAAGAATTATAATTAGCTCACTGAATTTGTATAGCTTAAACAAATGGAGAATACGAAAGATGAAAAATTGGGAGGGAGGATCAAATTAATAGAATTTAAGAAACGTTGAATTCGTTGTCCAACAGAAAAGAAAGTGTAGGATGAAAGAGGCAATTGATTTGAAAATTTGTAGTCTAAAGTAATGCAGTAGAAAAACACTAATATCCCAAGAATTACTTTAGCATACCTCAAATTATTAAACGCTGATGTATATTAAAGTATGCATTTCTGTCCAATCATATGATCAACATAGAAAGCTATGCTAATGCTAATTTCACTGCATTAGCGACAGAATCAAGACAAAAATCAGAAGAGGCCCATCAGTTTGAAACATTAATTTTGATTAAACTAATCCAAACTTTTGAGTAATGCATCGAATAGCTAAAAAAGGAAAAGCTACACAATTGGTGACACCATTATTTACATGGAACTTTTCTTGAAAAAATTAGACGATACATAATATACTTTGAATAGCCAATTATAGTTAGAATTCGCAAAATCTCAGCATCCATTTCTCTCAAACAGCATACTAAAAACTCCAAATTAAGTTATTCTAAACTAATTTGGAGGTTTTGCTTCCCTATGCTTCAACGCAAGGAAAACATTCAACCGAAACCAGCACGTCTACAACTATTTTTCAAATATTTACACTGGTGGAATGTGATAGAATTGCTGAAAAAGTAATTCAGAAATGTTTTCTATGTTTGTATTTCGTGATTTATTTAGCTGTAATTAAAATGCCTTATATAGGTTTTACAGTGAGTGGGAAATGACTTTACAGACAAGTAGAAAAAATAGAAACAGAATAGTTGATTCCTGATTTTCCTCCTTGATTTGTGCTTTTGGCTTGGGAGGTGATGATTGATAATCTGATCCCAAATCTTTTCTTTTAACACTCCCCCTCAAGTTGAGTAGTAGGATTTCCGATACACAACTTGCATAGGATTTCTTTGAATATCTTTCCATTGACTGCTTTTGTGAGGATGTCAGCTAACTGATCTTCTGATCGTACAAAGGGTAGTTTTACAATTCCTTGTTCGATCTTTACTTTGATGAAGTGTCTATCGACTTCCACGTGTTTTGTTCTGTCGTGTTGGACTGGGTTTCCTGAAATCTGGATGGCTGCTTGGTTATCACACATTATTTCACAGGTATTGGTTGGTGGAAAGCCAATCTCTGTTAGTAGCTTTCGTAACCAAAGGATCTCGGTTAGTCCTCTGGCAATTCCATGAAATTCCGCTTCTGCACTTGATAGAGCAACCACCTTTTGTTTCTTGCTTCTCCATGTGACTAAATTATCTCCTACAAAGGTAAAGTATCCGGATGTTGATCTCTGATCTACTGGGTTTCCTGCCCAATTAGCATCAATATATCCTGTTATATCTAAATGTCCATGTGTTTTAAATAGAAGCCCATGTCCGGATGTACCCTTAAGATATCTGATGATTCTCAATACAACATCCATGTGATCCTTTTGAGGTTGATGCATGAATTGACTAACAACTCCTACGGCATAGGATATGTCTGGTCGTGTATGTGAGAGGTAGATAAGTTTTCCTACCAGTCGCTGGTATTGTTCTTTGCCTGCAAGCTCTGCTTCTTGCAAGATTTTGAGTCAATGGTTGACTATCATGGGTGTGTCAGCTGGTTTACAGTCGAGCATTCCTGTTTCCACTAGTAGATTTAGAATGTACTTCTTTTGACAGATAAAGATTCCTTGAGTTGACCTTAGCACTTCAATTCCAAGAAAGTATTTAAATCTTCCCAAGTCCTTCATTTCAAATTCTGTGAAGAGGTTCTTCTTTAATTTGCTGATTTCTTCTGCGTCGTCTCCTGTAATGATCATATCGTCAACGTAGATAATAAGATAAGTTACCAATTCACTTTTATGTTTTAGAAACAATGTATGGTTGGAGTTGGATTGTTGGAAGCCATATCGTTTCATTACCATTGTGAATCTTCCAAACCACGCCCTGGGTGATTGTTTTAACCCATATAGAGATTTCTTCAATCTACAAACCTCTCCCCTTTTGAATTCTGTTTTAAATCCTGGTGGAGCATCCATGTAAACTTCTTCCTTTAATTCACCATGTAGGAAAACATTCTTAACATCGAACTGGTGGAGTGGCCATTCTTTGTTGGCAGCAATTGAGAAAAGTACTCGAATAGTATCAATTTTTGCCACTGGTGAAAATGTTTCGAAGTAGTCGATACCATAGGTTTGTGTGTATCCCTTTGCCACTAGTCATGCTTTGTATCTCTCAATCGTTCCGTCTGGCTTGTGTTTCACTGTATATACCCATCGACATCCAATTGGTGTCTTTCCTATAAGTAGAGTACACTTTTCCCACATATTATTTTTGTTGAAAGCATCCATTTCTGATTCCATTACGGTTTTCCAGTTTTCGGATAGCATAGATTGTTCAGTTGTGTTCGGGATTTCTTCCTTGCATATGGCTGTGATAAATGCTTTGGCTTCGTCGGATAGGCTCCCCCTTGCAATGTGTGCTACTGGGTATCTGGATCTCTAGGCTTCTTTCTCGGGGGAGTACTTCTCTCGTGGGATGACTCTGTTTATCCTGAGGGGTAGGATATATCTTCCCTTTTGTTTAATCCTTTCGGGTTCTGTCACCTGTTTGACTATATCATCCAAATCATGGTTAATTTGCCCAGCGGAATGAGTTTCTCGTACCTTAGGCATTAGGTTAGGATGAATACTGGTCGATGGACTAGATTCCGATGATTGTATGGAAGTTTTAGAGGATTGCTCACTAATACTATTTTCCGAGAGTGTCACATCTTTTGAGGTTGTGACCATTATTTCATCGGGTTTTGGGTTTGGAAACCAGCTAAGTGTGTCAAATTCTGAGTTCTCCCCCTAACCGCTGAGTTGGGTATAGTAAAAATACTCAGTTTCTAGGAAATTACAGTTCATCGTGGTGTACATGGGATTGGTTTTTGGATTATAGCATCGATATCCCTTTTTGTCAATACCGTATCCAACAAAGACACACTTTTCCGCACATGGGTTGAATTTGGTTCGGTCAATTTTGGGAATGTGGACATACACAGAGCATCCAAATATTCTTGGTTGAAGGGTTAGTATTGGAGGAATTTTGGTGAAGTTGTCTAAGGTTTGAATTGGGGTTGAAGGTTAAGAATTTTGGTCTGAAGTCTGTTTAGAAGGTAGGTTGAGGTGGCTAAGGCTTCTGGCCAGAAAGTTTTTGGTATTTTGGATTCAATGATAAGGGATCGGGTCATTTCGAGAAGGATTCGATTTTTCCTCTCGGTAACACCATTTTGCTCAGGTGTACGTGGACAGGTGGTTTGATGAACAATTCCTTGGCTTTGGCAGAAAGATTTCATGGCTGTGTTGACGAATTCCCCCCCATTATCAAAACGTAAGGTTCTAATAATTTTGTTGAATTGGATTTTACCATGGTATGGAAGTGGATAAATTTTTCGGTTACCTCAGATTTATTTTTTAAGAAATAAATCCAAGTCATACGTGTGCAATCATCAACAAATATGAGAAAATACTGGAAAAAATGTCCACCGACGATAGGTGATGGTCCCCATATATCAGAGTGAATTAGATCAAAAGGTGCATCCATTTTAGTATTGTTTAGTTTAAAGGTTTGTCTATGACTCTTTGCTAGCACACACGTTTCACAATGAACCTTTTTATTGGAATTGAATAACTTCAGAAATAAAATTTGTAAATAACCCGTAGATGGATGTCCTAGCCTTCGGTGCCATAACCATGCCTCTCTGTTTGTTGTACCATGAGTATCTTGAGCAACCTCATCTACGTAGTACAATCCTCGACGTTCAGTGCCACTCCCAATAATCATACCTGTCCTGATATCTTGTAATACACAAAAAGTTGGGTGCATTAGTATAGTGCAGTTGAGTTCCCTTGTGACATGGCTAATTGATAATAATTTGTGGGACAATGACGGAACGTAGAGGCAATTTGATAATTTTAAATTGGGTGAATATTGACTGTTCCGGCTCCATGAACTGGAATACTTTCCCCATTTGCTGGATAACTTAGCTTTTTCTGGTTTTGTTGGTGTTTGAATATCCCCGGGATCAAAAATCATGGTATCTGTGGCCCCACAGTCACAAATCCAAGATGTATTCTTGAAATTTTTATTTTGGGCCATATTTGCAAAGGTTTGTGTTTTAATTGGGCTGATTTGGATAGAATTGGTTTTGTTATGGCCGGATTTGTCAAAACAAAAACTCCGTGGGCAATTTTGTGAGCAAGAGGAATTAATGGGGTCAATTTGCAAAAAATTAAAATTAGAGGAACTAGAGAGAAAACCCTTCTCACTACAAAAACCCTTGTTAGGGTTAGGGTTTTCTAACCCTGCTGCTACCGCGAGACCAACTCCTCCCTCTGCTGCTTTCTATGCTTAGTTGCCGCCGCTGCTACCGGCGGCTTCTGAGCTGCCCACGGCGGTGGCGACCTTGCCTCTGATTCTGATGTTTTGGCCCTTCTTCTTGCTCTTATCCGGCCACCAATCGGGGTATCCGATTACTTCAAAACACCCTTCTTTAGTGTGTTTTGTTTTTCCTCAGAGAGTACACTTGAGTTCCGATTTGTCTTGCCGGAATGATGTGCCTTTTTCGAGGCCTGACCTCTTTTGTCCTTACACCGCCATGGCCTCTGCTCCGATGGTATTTAGTCTGTTGCCTATGCTGCCATTTCTTGTCGCGATTTCTGCTTCGAGTATGGTTGTTCAAGTAGCCTCTTTTTTAACGGTAGCATATGCCTCCTCCGGTGAAGGTAACAACTCTTGTCTCAGGATTTCTCTTTTTATCTGATTATGTTCTTGATCCAGTGCATTTAGAAATTGAAACAACTTCTGTTCTTGTCAGATTTTGTTGTATGTGGCTATATCTGTTACTGAAACCATTGGATTTGGCTCCCTTCTGTCTATTTCGCCCCAAACTCCTTGCAAGGTAATCCATAACCCCTCTAAAGGCTATCCATTTTGCTTCATGCTGTTGATTTTTGAATGAAGATCAAATGTTTAAAGTTTGTCTTTACCGCTACTGTAAGTAGTAGCAAGTGTTTTCCACAGTGCTCTGGCTGTTGGGAATTCGGTTAAGTTACTGGCTAGTTGAGGCTCAATATTTTGAATGAACCAAGAGAAAACGATTAAATCGTTTTGTTCCCATTTGTTGAAGGATTCATCTTCAATGTTTGGAGGAGCTGGAATTCCAGTCAAATGGCTCAGTAGAGCTTTTGATTTCCCACCAATTGCGACCCTCATCATGCGTGACCATAACGCATAATTTTGATTATTCAGTTTTATGTTGATATTGAGATTGTCTGACAAAGTCTGGTTTTGATTTTGATTGTTGAGGTTGGATTTTAACAGGTTTGCTATTTGGGCTGACAGGTTATCATTGCTGCCCTCAGCTTGATTCTTCGAGTTGCTATCTCCGTATCCGGTAGCCGAAGACTACTGGGTTTTTTTAGAGACAGGGATTTTTTCGCCTTCTCCGGACATGGTAGCTTGCTGCCTAAAGGTAAGCTTGGCAAATGATGAAATTTGCAGATTATGGTCCTAGAACCGTAAAATGCTTTGATACAATGATAGAATTGCTGAAAAAGTAATTCAGAAATGTTTTCTATGTTTGTATTTCGTAGACCTGTTCGCGGGCCGGGGGCTACCCGCCCGGCCCGGCCCGAGCCCACTTCAACAGGCCGGGCTTGGACACTTATTTTTTAAAAAAGCCCGGCCCGAGCCCAAGCCCGTCAAAGCCCGAAGATTTATGGGCTGGGCTTGGTTTTTATATAAATACCCGAGCCCGGCCCGACAAATAATTTTATCTATTTATTATATATTTATACATTAAATTTATGATTATTTTAAGAATATATATTTTATCCTATTAAATTTGTATACTTGATTACCATGTATGTTACTAAGTATTAGAGATTTTAAGTAAATAAAGCAATTATATTAAAAATTTAAGCATATTTTGATTTAGTTTATATTTTTTCAATTTAGTTTAAATAAAAAAATTTATAACAAAAAAATATCTACGGGCTTGGGAATGATCTTGTAAACCCGGCCCGAACTCGGCCCGGGCCCGAAGTTCTAAACTATGGGCTTGGGCCGGGCTTGGGAAAGCGATTTTTGTTAAAAACCCGTCAAGCCCGGCCAGAACCAGGCCCGGCCGCCCGACGAACAGGTCTAGTTACCTCGTTTAACTTGGTAAAAAGGAGCGATTACCCCCTTAACTTGGTAAAAATGTACCAGTTAATCCCCTCTCAAACATCACGTGTCAGCATCTGGTTGGTTTGATTTTTTAAAAATATCATTTTTCTGATTTTTCTCTCTCCAACCAGATATTGACACGTGACATTGAGGAGGTAAACTAGTACATTTTTTCCAAGTTAAGCAGGATGAATGGTCCTTTTATCAAGTTAAAGAAGTAACTGATCATTTTTGTAAATTGAGGGTGACATCCAATTTTCAAAATCAATTTTAATTAGTGTTGACGCATTTGACTTTTTTTTTTTTTTTTTTTTTTTTATAAATTTCCGTGCGGCAAAGCCTTATTGATTGCTACGATGCAGGTTGAGTAAATGCTTCTTAGTTGGGCGGCTAGACGAGGTTGTCCAACCTTGTATTGCCGACCCAACTAAGATGCATTCTGCTCAAGCTTCTCTTTCCAGATTCTATAATTGGAGTTATACAATGCACCCTTTTTTTCAATCTCTTCAACTGTGAGAATAGCTAAGCAGTATCTCTCCTGATTACCGAGTCAAAAGGCAGCTTCATGTCATCGACCAATAAATTATTATCAGGGCCGTTCATGATGTGGGTCAGTGATCGATCATAGGGCCTAAAAAAATAAATTTTAGTTTTTTAATTTGTAGTGCGTGAAACGTAAATATTAACTGAATTAGATAGAATAATATTTCATTTTAAAAATTTGATTAAATGTTGGATATTCAAATTAAATTTAAAATATTAATCTTTTATTATAATTTTCAAATTTAAAAACATTTTTACTATTAATAACGATTTAACAGGCTATAAAAATAATTTCATCTAAGAACCCTCAAAATGTTAGGAATGGGTCTTGCTTGCTATACATCTCAATTTTTTCGATACGGCTCAAAAAATGTTGTGCACATGAAGTTTGTTTTTTATGAATGTTGCGTAATCTTCAGACACAGCAAATCCAATCCATATCTTCTGTTGTTTATTAGATTCATGACCAAACGATCTTAGGCAACAGCTTAACAGCAATCAAAGAAACGATCTTTTGAAAAACTTCAAACACAAAGGAAAAACCAACAATTTATGCCAACCAAGTTTTTAAAATCCAATCTATTTTTTCACAGTTTCAAGCTTCAATCAAAATTAAAGAAATTTACCAGGAGACAGGTAACGCAGTGATATAGTAAGAATTCACTGAGCTGTTTAATACTGGTAATCAAATTTATGCTTCGGAAACATGAACTTCTCCCACTGAATTTTAAAGAAGAATCACCAGATGAAGCAACATACAAATCAACCGATATTTACGATAACAAATGGCACAATCCCAATCAAAGCTACAGCTTTTCTTAAGAAACAAACTGGAGCGATTAGATCTGAAAAAATGGGATTAAAACTCATATACGCTTCCGTTGACGCGTCCTTATGGATTAGATTAAGCCCTTGAAGAACGCAACGCCTATCGAAAGCGACAACAAAATTGAATTAAACTAAAAATTAAAGAAGCAAAAAGGACGAAGAAAAATCGTAAACTCTGCAGCTTGATTTCCGGCGAAGACGAAAGGGAGATGAATTAGGGTTTGAGGAAAGGGGCTCAATTTATAGAAAGGGTGATTTGTTCATTACATAAAATCTGCGCAAATAACGGTAATGCCATTGTTATTTGTTTGACGTTAACACCCTTAACCTATTATAACTAAGCTGGAGTATTAGGGCGTTTTCTTAACTTCAACATAGAAGCCCAGCCCACTAGTCTACAATATATTTTTGTAAAAAATTTATGCGTATTTTATTTATTTTTGTTGTGAATTTTTGACTATTTAGCTTGACATATAAATCTTGGAAAATGACTTAACATTGTCTAAATAGTACTTGATTGCCCATCAGTTACTCGTAATATAAAATATTTCTTAAATTATACAATTATAATCAATTTGCAATTTAGAATGTACAAAGACGTACAATTTCTCGTAATGTTAGTCATCAATGAATAAATTTATTTTTGTACGAATGAACTATGCAATTCGCCTCAAATGGATATTGAAATAACATAGAAATTTGATGAGAAATCAAGCTAATACAACTCCCTGAAAGGGAATTTCAGGAAAGAAAACTCAATAATATTTTTTCTCCATTAATTTTGTATTTGGACAAATGTTTTTTAAATATTCAATTAGTAAAGGCAGAAGGTCATATAGTATGGAATGAAAAATGTCACTGGAACAAAACTATCAAATAAAAAAAGTATAGATGTGCCGAAAACGCACACGCTACGAACTTAATACATTGGAATTTTGTTGATCTGCTAGCTAAAAAACGACACAATTATGCAATTACTACTATATTGTATCATACTTTTACACATAACTTAAAGCAAACCCATTGAATTACCTATGATCACAGGTAGACACTATAATAATACAATGTGAAATTACTCGGCTGAATATTTGTAAACATGTTTCGGGTCAAAGCCATATAAATGCTGAAATGTTGGTTGACACAACATGAAGTTCTGAACACTATCCATTAGTTAGAATCGCCTTTGATAGTATGATACATAAAACTTATTTACATAATCAGAAGAAATAAATCAATAACAAAGTAAATTTTAACTCTAATTAATGGCCTATGTTTCGAATTTCCCCTAATTTATCAATGCAATTTTATCAATGGGCTTTGAGCCTTTCTGTTATTTGGGCTTTGTATAATTGAAAGGCCCAACGTTGAGGGCTTAGCTTTGTAGGAAATTCACGAGAAGAGTTTCTTGTATCTACTTGTTTTTCTCACACTCCAATTTCTTTCCATTCAATTATAAATTTATATGTAATTCAGCTTGTTTCAGTTTAGATTTCCATTGTAAAATTAAATTTTGTTTGCATATGAAATTCTTTTCATGTAAATATAAACTTTTATAGTAAGTTGAATTTGCCATTTCAAATGAAATAAACTCTGTATTGGCAATAATATAATGTAAAATTAGAATTAAGTTTTACAATAGTATTCTTTTGAGACCATGTATTTACAAAATATTGTTAAAATTTTACTGAAAAAGTTAGATCGAACTTGCATCCAAATCATTTAAATACTAATTTAATGACATCTTCGACAAAAAAACTTAATCCACTGCAATATTAACAATTAACACCATGCTTGACATTGCTTTCTGAGACATGATTTATTAAAAAAATGTTCACGCATATTTTTTAGGAAGCAAGTGGATAATAGAAAAAAAAACAACCTCAACTTCATGGAGATTATTTATGAAAAAGATAAGATAGAATTTGTAACCTTCCAATTGAATTTAGAAATATGAACATATAGGAGATAACTTATTGTCTCTTTCTAATATATATAAAATTATAATCAATTCTAATAAAAATATTCAATGTAATTGTTGACGTATGAAGTACTGTATCTTAGAGATTTGTAAGATAAAATAATAAAATGGACATATTGTCAACTTGCAATTTTTTTGAGTGAAAAGAGAAATAGATAAGTTTGAAATTTAAAAGAAGTTTCAAATAATAAATTCTATGCAAGCTAGATGCCACTTAGTAACATCATCATATTTTATATATTCTTACTCCGAGTGATGCTTAATTATTAGTCATATATATATATATATATATATATATATATATATATATATATATATATATATATATATATATATATATATATATATATATATA
>CATIWQ010054444.1:0-13783 GCA_949673415.1 Euphorbia schlechtendalii | reverse complement strand
AATGAAAAGTTGAGTAAATATAGATGTGATAGATGAGAGACTCTAAATATATAGATTTTCACTACGAACAAGTATAGAAGAGAAAACATGCAAGATCAACAAAGATGTTACGACGCACTAGAATAATATAACAAACCCGGTTCAACACACTCAGATGTTCAATGATTCACTGTAGAGCAACACATGAAATAACTTTTCTAATCCTAGCACAAACGAGATAAGACTATTATATAAACCTGGACAACGTCAATACTATGCTTAGTACGGGTCACTCTCACATAGCCACATTTAGCAAGTTACCATTCCAAAAATGTTGGCTCACTAAACATCATTATATCACAGATCCAGTGATTATACACAATATTGTTAACCCCGAAACTACTCTTAAAATAATGCCAACGCATATAACTTGATTAACATAAAAGACTTAGCACGAAATATGCATTATGACACATAGACATATCATAACCTTCGAAATAGAAAGTATATGTAGAAAGCAAAGCAAAGTTGTAAGGTATGAAAGTGAAAGCTAAAGTTGATCAAACCGTATCCACTCTTTAATGGGAGTCGTCATTTCCTGCAATTCCTGCATCTGCTATGAATTCGGTCTCGGCTCGTACAAAACCTCCGCGCTAGGATGCTATTCTTTGCGAATATCAAACGAACAAATATTGAAGAATGAAAACTTTTATTGATAAGTGATTTGCAAGTACACTTATAAAACAACCGCTCGAGAATATACAGAAATCTAGTGATCGAAACAAGGATTCGAATCACTTACACATTTTCTCGCTAACACTTGAGAACGTAGCGAATCTATCTACACACACACTATATGTGACTCTTTATTTGCACTCTAATGCTGCACACATCCAATGCCATGAAATTGTGATGGAATGGAGCCCTATTTATAGAGTTTAAAGGGTTGAGTCTATCCAAACGAATGGTTTGTGTCCATTGGTGAAAGATTGCATCTCTTCATTATGATTGGTTGAGAAGCTTTGATATAATCCAAAATGGATAAGCACCTATTCATGATTGGTTGACTCCTTATGGGCGTTTGTTCATTGGTAGTTGATGGCGGTTGATCATGCTTATTTGGCGGTTGTTGGGTAAAAAGATAATACCAGAAAACCATCCATGTCGTGACCGCAATATATATGTCATGATCGTGACAATCTTATATTTCTGAAGTAAACAAGTCATGACCGCGAATGATTGTCGCGACCATGAATTGAGTTTTACTTAGGATTCTTCTTGTAACTTCACCAATCTTCGACAGCTTCGATCCTAAGCCAAATCTTTAAGTTCCACGAATCTTTTTGCACCTTTTTCACTCTTTTTTCATAGAATTCCACTTTAGCTCTTTTTATTCCCAAGATTTACCTAGTATTTACACTTGCATAAAAAATAACTACATATCACGTGAAATCTTTTATATGAAGTATAAAAATGACTAAAAACTAAAGTGCTTATTGTATAAAATTAATGTGATAATAAGTGTAATATACACTTATCAGAGAGACATGACGAGACAGCGTCACCTAAGATTAGGGTCACCCATGATTGTGCCTTCACACTCGAACCTCTTGTAATGATGAATTTCTAAGCCATAGGGTATAACACATCGTTTTACCCAAATTGGAACTTAGATTTAGAGAGACACGACGTGACTGAGTCACCTAAGATTAGGATCACCCACGATTGCGCTTTCACACTCGAACCTCTTAAAATAATGAATTTCCAAGCCATAGGGTATAATACACATCGTTTTACCCAGATTCTAGGATGCGATGAAATAGTATCACTTGGGATAGGTATCACCCATGGTTATAGCAGTGCTCGCTTAGCACTCAAACCTCTGAAGCCATAAAACATAGGGTATAACACATTGTTTTACCCAGACTTGGACTCACCGAGAGCAATCCCTGGTGATTAACTCTCAAAGCTAATAGTGTATTATCACTTGGATAATACGCGACCACCTGTCATTTTTCGGTTCGTTTATTTCAATTGGATTGGAAAACTTACCACCTTTCTTGCCAAAATGGCACCCCTTTTACTTATTGTCACCTGGGAATTATAGTAAACATTATTTATAGGTTAGTTTGTTTCAAGTGGATTGGCAAACTTTCCACCTTTCTTGCCAAAACGGCACCCCTTTTACTTATTGTCACTCGGGTAGTATAGTAAACATTGTTTATAGGTTAGTTTATTTTATCTAGATTGGCAAACTTACCACTTTTTTTACCAAATCAGCATCCCTTTACTTATTTTCACTTGAGTAGTATAGTAAACATTATTTATAGGTTAGTTTGTTTCAACTGGATTGGAAAACTTACCACCTTTCAAGACGGCATCCTTTATTTAGTGCCTCATAGGGTATAATACATTGTTTCACCCGAACTTGGACTCACCAAGAGCAATCCCTGGCGATTAACTCTCAAAGCTAAAAGTGTATTATCACTTGGGTAATACGTGACCACTTATCATTTTTCGGTTCATTTATTTCAACTGGATGGGCAAACTTACCACCTTTCTTGCTAAAATGGCATCCCTTTACTTATTATCACTTGGGCAGTATAGTAAACATCATTTATAGGTTAGTTTGTTTCAACTGGATTGACAAACATACCCTTGCATTCCTAGGATGCAACCCCCCTAAATGACTTTAGAATGCTTATTACTACTGGAGTAATAGGTGCTGGTTTGTTTCAAAAGGATTGGCAACCCCCGCTTACCTTTGAGCTATCTCTTTTTATTCATCATAGCATACTAACCTTTGTATCGTAGTCATTTCATAAGCATTATATGCACTAGTCCCATAGTCATTCAAACATGCATCCCATTTCTAAAGATAGTGGGTATGCTTGCTTTAGTTAAGTCTTAGAGGTAGTCCGCTAGTCTGGATCTCTCCCATCGTGGCTCACCAACTAGAATCATTCATAGAGGGTCTCCCACACACGGATTCAAATGAAGACTCGGATTCAAATTCAAGTTCAGAGTTCAGTTTAGGATAGAGATCAGTGTTCAATTTAGGGCAAATCATTGAAATGGCAAAGCAACATAATGTAACGGGGGGAACTAATCAATAAGATCAGGGCAGGCCTGCTGCCCCCCAGTTTGGGATGAGCCAAGAAATAGCCAACGCCCTTAGCGCAATTCTTTATAGCAACCAGTTCACTCAGGCCATGCAGTTCCATTCTCACCCTAGACAGCCAAAGGGTTGGATGTCGGACCAAGAGCTCATCGGGAATCTCCAAGGTCCCACTGCTACCATCTGTCCTATGGCTAGGAGACCTGGCTCTACTCACCACATGTTCCCATCTTCGAGCACCCAATTCGATATAACCTTTCCTCAGTCACAATTTCCCCTCCAATTGGGATAGAATGGCTTTGGTGCTGACCAAACATCGAGTAGTAGCGGTAAGGTAGTAGGAATGGTGGATCAGTTGATCATGGAACCGCCAACTCAACTCGAGCAACCGAGTTATCATCAAGGGTTTCAATAGTTCACAACTGCATTAAGTCTGGGAGGTCCATCTTTAGGATTCATTCCCAATGCACAGATTTTCTATCCTCAGTTTACGGCTATCCCAAGTTTCTAAGCTCCATCTTTCGATTATGGTGCGAATGTCAATGCTCCAGCAATGTAGTATCAAAGTCAATCCTCGGCCTAACCAACTTCTGCACTTCTTCCCAGGGATCCTATATATCCCCAAGCTCTGTAAAATCAGTTTGGTGGCCAAGCTAGGCCAGATTTGTGCCATTCTATTCCCCATCCCAGTATAAAAGAGCTGTGGCAACAATTCTTGGTAACCCACGCCGCTTAGCATCCATGTTTTCAGCCCACCAATTGTTCAGTACCACCCGTAGCATGAAGTGATGATTGGCTCCCAGAAAACTTGTTAACGCTAGAGTTAGTAAAGTTCAACGGGGAAGGCGATCCCCAGTCCCACTTGACTAATTACCAAACAGTGATGAGAGCCCGCTGAGTCAGTAATAAAATGCTGGCAAAGATGTTTATAGTTATGCTGGTGGCCCTGGCCAACAAATGGTACAACAATCTACCCACATAGGAGTCTTACAACTAGAACGCCTTTCAGCAGCTTTGGTAGAACAATATGGCTTCAATTCTCAAATGAAGCCAACCATGCAAAACCGGGAAGCTATGAAGCAAAAACCTATGGAGATATTCAAGCCATACTACAACCGATGGATGGCCACCCAGGTGTTGTTAAAGGATCATCTTAGTCTGTCAGAGATGATCGTGAAGTTGCTAGCTAGAGCCCTACCTACATATAGATAAAGGTTGAGAATGGATACCTATTCCTCTTATAACGAGGTATTCGAGAAGGCTAAATGATTGGAGTGGATTGAATCCCTTGAGATGCCTGTGGAATAACTAGCCAATAAGATGTGGTCCAAGAAAAATGACTTGGGGTCATCATCCTCTAACCCTACGCAGCCAAAGGGAAAGCAAGTTGCAATCTGGTTGGTCCAACATGAACCAGTAGCGGTAGTGATGTTGTCAAAGGAGGAATACCATGGAATCTCTCCATATGAAGCCAACCTTAGCTTTCTTTTTTATAAGTTGCGAGATTTGAAGCAACTGAACAACTTGAAAACCTGGTCACCACCTAGCTAGGAAGATAGGGCGAACTTTTGCAATAACTACGTTACGTTGGGCCACCACATAAATAATTGTAAAGACCTTCTGAAAGCCATCCAAAAGCTAGTTAAGGATGGGGTGGTGGCAGAATCGAGGTTAAAGCCAAGCATAAAGACCAACCCGCTCCCACGGTTCGACGGAACGGTAAATATGATTAATTCCGGGGTAGAAGAGGAGCAAGTTATGAGATACATGGGGGAAGTGTCTGGCGAATTTGTGATGGTCATAGAAACTGGGATGGATGGGATCCCTTCAAACCGAATCCTGAACATGCTTGCCCAAGCTACCCCAAGGGTGAATTCTAAGAGATTAGTCCTGAAACCTATCAAAAGTGAGATAGACAACTATGACCTGTTCGAGTCTATATACGTGGTAGACGGAATGGTGGAGGAGGTGGAAGAAGCAAAGGTAAAGAAGCAGCAAGCCAAGCCCATCAACTTGGATGGGTATGTTCTAAAATCTCGAAGATGAGGAGGTAAGGATAGCACCCATCCTATGGAGGGGGAAGAAGTATTGTACGAAAAAGGGCTAATCAGCTTAGACTCTTACCAGTCGAAGAGGAGGTGTGAGGAGCCTCAATACCCATGGCAAACACCCACCAAAACTAGGGTGGTAGAAAATGGAGTTTTAAGGGTAACCATAGAGATCAATTTTTCATAAACAACCTGATTCAGCTTGGAAATTCCTCGGTCGAAGAGATTACGAGGGATAACACAAAGCCACCTCTACCCCTTGTGGTTAATGAAGATGAGCTGGAAGTAGACCCCTTAGTAAATCAACTTAAGAGCACTCAATCCAAATACAGCATATGGCAACTTTTGCGCTTCTCCGAGGCACATCGCCGAGGGTTAGTACAAAAGTTGATGGAGATGGAAGTGACATTGACTACTTCAGTGATTGAGATGTGCTCAATAATAGGGGAGGGGATACCCTTGAGGAAAAGCCCAGCTATCACATTCGACTAGTCCGATCTGTCACCGGAAT
Organism: Euphorbia schlechtendalii; assembly: GCA_949673415.1. Lineage (NCBI taxonomy): Eukaryota > Viridiplantae > Streptophyta > Magnoliopsida > Malpighiales > Euphorbiaceae > Euphorbia > Euphorbia schlechtendalii. Next base: position 8,127 of record CATIWQ010054444.1, on the reverse strand, counting down.
GATAAAACCACAATAAGGCCCTCTTTATCAGGGTCAATATTTTTGACAGATCCATCCCCTGCATCATGATGGATGATGGTTCAGCTCTGAACTTGTGTCTGCTGAAGGTGCTGCCTTACCTGGGTTTGAGTGAAGCTATGCTGGAAAGGTCAGATACTATTATTCGGGCTTATGATGACTCCAAGCACGGGGTGGTAGGAACATTCACTACGACTGTGATAGTAAATGGGGTGAAGTCCAAGGTGAAATTCACTGTGCTAGACATACCTGTCTCATACTCCCTACTACTAGGCAGAACTTGGATCCATGCCCTTGGCACTGTCCCCTCCACACTCCACCAGAAGATTAAACTAGTTGATCAAGGGAATCCAGTTACTATAGAGGTGGATGAAGAATCAGCAATGGCGTTAACAACTTTCATGGAACGATACCCGAGGGTGGCCGTGATTGGCCAACAAGAGGAGAAGAAGTGGAAGAATATTCCCATGGGATATCACTATTTCTCGGTAGGCCTGAAGAAGATCATGAAGAAATAGGTATTCATTCCTGGGAAACGACTTGGAAAACATCACCAGGGGATGGTAGAAGCCATTGATCCTCTCTTACTAACCCCTACAGCTTGATTGGGATTTACTCCCAAGCATAAAATCTACAAACACAAAAGACCATCCTTCTGCAATATGGTCAGCATGTGCACCATTGAAGGGGAAAACAATACTTGGGGGATAGTGAACCGGTGCTAATAGGAGAAGATTCTGTTCTAGGGTTTGAAATCTTCAGAGACATGTTTGACTTCTCAAAGGAGTGTATGATTAGCTCCGACTATTGAGTTTATGGATGGCTCAGGAAAGGTTGGTCACTCTGAAGAGGTACAGGTTATAGCTCTAGATGCGGTAGTTGTAACTATTAAGGATAAGGGGAAGTCCAAGATGTTCATTGAAGATAAATTTGAATCTGAACCCATGGAAGATGGAATCCAGGATGCTATCGAGGCCATCACCAAAGCCCTTGCATTCCTGATGAAGAAGAAGGATGGGAGCACCAAGGAGCAGCTAGCAGTAGCCGCGGAGGTCATCACCAAAGCTACTACCATGGAGAAGAAAGCAAGACTTGTTGAGCCCACCCCTGAAGAGCTAGCTGCTGTGATGAATGAAGACCATCCGCCTATGGAGGAGAATGATGCTAATAATGTAATCTTTAATATCACAAACATGTTTTACGTTAACAATTCTGCCTATGAGGAATTTCAATTAATGAATCAGAACTTTGCTTACTTGTGTGATGTTTCACCAGATGGCAACATGCATTTTCATGATCATTCACATAACATTTTTAGCATAATTAATACCTCATTGCATGAAATCACATTAAGTACGGATGAATCGCCTAAAATGGTAATGATTTTGAGTGACCTAACTCCTGAGGAAGAATGTGAGATACTAAATGTACTTAGAAAATGATAAGTGTATAATTACACTTAATATCATATTAATTTTATACATTTAACACTATGAATTAAGTCATTTTTATACTTTATATAAAAGATTTCACGTGGTATGTAGTTGTTTTCTATGCAAATGCAGATACTAGGTAAATCTTGGGAGAAAAATGATCTAAAGTGGAATTCTGTGAAAAAAGAGTGAAAAAGGTGCAAAAAGATGTGTGGAACTTAAAGATTTGGCTTAGGATCGAAGCTGTAAAAGATCGATGAAGTTGTAAGGAGAATTCTGAAGAAAATGCATTTCATGGTCGTGAGAATCATTCACGGTCGTGACTTGTATACTTCAGAAATAGAAGTCTAGCAATCAAAGATTCATAGTTGCGACTTATATATCATGGTCGTGACTTAGACGGTTTTCTGGTTTTATCTTCTTAACTACCAACCGCCAGATAAGTATGATTAACCACCATCAACCACCATCAACTACCAACGATAAGACACCTATCAGAAGTCAACCAATCATGAAAAGGTGCCTATCCATTATGGATTATATTAAAGCTTCTCAACCAATCACAATGAAGAGATGCAATCATTCACCAATGGATACGACTCTTCGTTCGAATAGATGCAACCCTTCGAACTCTATAAATAGGGTTCCAAACCTTAAAATTTCATGCATCACAGAGTGCAGAAGAGAGGGGTGAAAGATAATGTATAGTATATAGATAGAGAATAAATATCTAGTTTCACTACATTCATAAGTGTTAGCGAGAAAATGTTTAAGTGATTCGAATCCTTGTTTCGATCACTAGATTTCTCTATATTCTTGAGCGATTGTTGTATAAGAGTACTTGTAAATCACTTATCAATAAAAGTTTTCATTCTTCAATATTCATTTGTTCGATATTCATAAAGAATAACATCCTAGCGGAGGTTCTGTACGGGCCAAGAAAGAATTAAAAGTAGACGCAGGAATTGCGGGAATTGATGACTCCCATTAAAGAGTGGATACGGTTTGATCAACTTTAGCTTTCACTTGCATACCTTACAAATTTGCTTTCCTTTCTACTTATACTTTCTATTTCAAAGTTTATGATATGTCTATGTGCCATAATGCGTATTTCGTACTAAGTATTTTATATTAATCAAGCTATATGCATTGGAGTTAATTTTAAGAGTAGTTTCGGGGTTAACAATATTATGTATAATCATTAGATCTGTGATATAACGCTGTTTAGTGAGCCAACATTTTTGGAATGGTAACTTGCTAAATGTGGCTATGCTAGAGCGACCCATACTAAGCAAAGTATTGACATTGTCTAGGTTTATATAATTATCTTAATTCGTTTTGCCTAGGTTTAGAAAAGTTATTTCATGTGTTACTCTGCGGTGAATCATTGAACATCTGAATATTTAGAACCGAGTTTGTTAGATTAGTTTAGTGAATCGTAACATCTTTGTTGAACTTTCATGTTTTCTCTGCTATACTTGTTCGTAGGGAAAATCTCTATATTTAGATTCTGTAGTCTTCCACATCTATATTTACTCATTTTTCATTCTAATCTTCCTATCCAAAACCTCTAATCTATTCTTATTTTATTTACTCTATTTTCCCTTGTTGATCTTTAGACTTGGTTCCTTCCCTATGGGTTCGATATCTTTTAAAACTACATCGCAACTGTATACTTGCAGTTATTATCATTTTTCCATTTGATAAGAGGTACCGACAACACCTGTATTTTACGTGAACAAGTTTTTGGCACCATTGATATGTAGCCGAATCTTGTGAACAAACTATTACACTTATCAGTAGAAAAGTGGCTAACAAGTTTTTGGCGCTGTTGCCGGGGAAGGCAATAGCATTCTAAAGATCAAAGTTCCGGTGAAGACTAGTGAGTTCTAAAGATTAATTGCTAGAAATACGGTACGTTTTTATTTTGCTTTATTTTATTTATATATTTGTTTGTTATTTTATTTTATTTTGTTTAGAGTCAAAATGTTTGCTAACATGCATTCTGATAAATTTTGTGGAGACTACATGATTAATAACTTAATTGATACATGTTTAGATGAAATCTATCATGTTACATCTCTGGAAGAGTCAGCATCTGAATCCCTTGAAAATTTAGAATATTCCTCTGAAATCGAAAAATTAGTTAGAGAAGATGATCATAAACCACCTTCTATAGATAAACCACCCTTAGTAGAATTGAAGCAATTACCCATTCATTTAAAGTATGCATTTTTAGGAAGCAACAATACTTTACCCCTTATAATTTCTAGTAAGTTATCTAGTCTGCAGCAAGAAGCATTATTGGATACAATTAAGGGTAGAATTAGGAGTATTGGTTGGAAAATTTTCGATATTAGAGGGATTAGCCCTAATATAGTAATGCATTCTATTAATTTGGAAAATGAAAGCAAACCTAGAATAGAATGGCAGAGAAGATTGAATCCTCACATGAAGGAAGTTGTTAAGAAGGAAATTATTAAGTTACTAGATGCAAGAATTATTTATCCAATTTCAGATAGTGAGTGGGTTAACCCTGTTCAATGTGTTACGAAAAAAGGAGGTATTACTGTAGTTCAGAATTAAAAGGGTAACTTATTTCCTACTAGGACAACAACTGGATGGAGAGTTTGCATAGATTATAGAAAATTAAATGCGGCCACTAGGAAAGACCATTTCCCTTTACCATTTATAGATCAAATGTTAGAAAGGATATCAAGTCATGCATTTTACTCTTTTCTAGATGGATTCTCTGGTTATTTTCAAATTCACACTAAGCCAGATAACCAGGATAAAACCACTTTTACATGTCCATTTGGTAGATTTTCTTATAGAAGAATGCCTTTCATGTTATGTAATGCTCCAGATACTTTTCAAAGTTGTGTTTCGGCTTTTTTAGTAAGTATGTGGAGGATATTATGGAAGTTTTCATGGATGATTCCTCAGTTTATGGAAATTCTGTTAAAGCATGTCTAGAAAATTTAGATAAAGTACTTGCTAGATGTGAAGAAACTAATTTGGTTTTGAACTGGGAGAAATGTCATTTTATGGTTAATGAGGGTATAGTATTAGGTTATAAGATAGATGAAAAAGGAATTCACGTACATATAGTGAAAACCGAAATCATAGAGAAATTACCTCTTCCCATAAATGTTAAGGGAATAAGATCATTTCTAGGCCATGCTATATTTTACAGAAGGTTTATTAAGGATTTCCTGGTTATAGCTAAACCTTTAACTAATTTATTGGATAAAGATGTGAAGTTCGAATTCTCTTATGACTGTTTAATAGCCTTCAAAACTCTAAAACAAGCATTAGTTTCGACTCCCATTATATTTAAACCAAACTGGTCTCTACCATTTGAATTGATGTGTGATGCTAGTGATGTTGCTGTTGGTTGTGTTCTAGGTCAAAGGTATGAAAAGAATTTGCATGCAATTTACTATGCAAGTCACAATTTGTCTTCTGCATAATGAAATTACACAATGACTGAGAAAGAGATGTTAGCAGTCGTATATGCATTTGACAAGTTTATATCATATTTGATAGGGTCTAAAGTAATAGTTTACACTGATCATGCTGCTTTAAGATATTTATTTGCTAGGAAAGATGCCAAACCTAGATTAATTAGGTGGATCCTTCTTTTACAAGAATTTAACTTAGAAATGAGGGATAAGAAAGGAAGAGATAATACCGTAGCTGATTAATTATCTCGTCTAGAAGAAGATAAAGGACCTATAGGTGAAATTGGTGAAATTAATGAATTATTTCCCGATGAAAAGCTAATGTTTGTTAAACATACTGTTAGTCCATGGTATGCTGACTTCGCAAATTACTTAGTTACGCATACTTTACCCTCTGATTTAGATTCTAATGGCAAGTAGAAATTTCTTAAGGATATTAGATCATTTATGTGGGATGATCCTTATTTGTTTAAGGTATGTGCCGACAGTATTATTTGTATATGTATAGATGATAATAACTTTTCTTCAATCTTAAGTCATTCCCATGATAGCTTATATGGAGGACATTTAGGACCAGCAAAAACCACAGCTAAAGTTTTAGAAAGTGGATTTTATTAGCCAACGTTGTTCAAGGATGCTAGAGATTTTGTTCAGAATTGTGATAATTGTCAGAGAACAGGAAATATAAGTCAAAGAGATGAGATGCCATTGAAAACATCTTGGAAGTAGAGCTTTTTGATGTTTGGGGTATAGATTTCATGGGACCATTTCCTACATCTAATGGTAATAATTACATTTTGGTTGCAGTTGATTATGTTTCAAAATGGGTTGAGGCTAGCGCATATAGTAAGAATGATGCTAGAGTAGTTGCTAAGATTCTTAAGCAATTATTTAGTAGATTTGGAGTTCCTAGGACCATTATTAGTAATGGAGGTTCACATTTCATCAATAAGACTTTTGAAAGCTTGATGCACAAATATGGAGTAAATCATAGGATTGCTACCCCATATCACCCTCAAACTAGTGGTCAAGTAGAAATCTCTAATCAGGAAATTAAGTGGATTCTCGAAAAGACTGTCTCGAATTCTAGGAAAGATTGGTCTACTAAGTTAAACGATACATTATGGGCTTACAAGAAAGCTTTTAAGACACCTATTGGTATGACTCCCTATAAGTTGGAAAGGCTTGTCATTTACCAGTAGAGTTAGAGCATAATGCTTTATGGGCTTTGAGGAATTTGAATATGGATTTAAACAAAGCTGGTGATAGAAGAAAGTTGGATTTAAATGCGTTAGAAGAACTACGTTTGTAATCATGTGAAAATGCAAAGATCTACAAAGAGAAAACAAAACGGTGGCAAAATGCAAAGATACGTGAAAAGAAGTTTAAAGTCAGGGATAGAGTTTGTTATTTAATTCCAGGCTTCATTTGTTCCTTAGAAAACTCAAATCTTGTTGGAAAGGACCCTATAAAGTTATACAAGTGTTTGGTAATGGAGCTTTGGAGTTGAAATTTGAACATGAAGAAATATTCCGAGCCAATGGCCAACGATGCAAACCTTATCTTGAAAAATATTCCGAGCCAATGGCCAACGATGCAAACCTTATCTTGAAAATAAATTTGAACAACAAGACGTTGATGTTCAATTTCTATCTTCACCATGAATACTCAAGGTATTATAGTAAATATTTATCGTTTATATTTAACAAAGTTTGTTTGTATTTGTGTTTCTAAGTTTTTATATGTACAAGTCTAAAAATTGAAGAAATTTGAGGATTAAAGAAGCTCGCGACCACGACACAATTCGTGCTCGTGATCACTGGATAACAAAACTTTCTATTTCTTTCATGGGGAGAGTCACAATCGTGACTAGCCTTCATAATCGCAACATGGTAAAATTATAACCGTTACAAATCGTGAACTGACACGTGACAGATGGCTAAAACCGCCATTAACGGCTAGTTTTGACCCCTAAACGACTATAATCCCATGTATGACCAATTAGAGACCCAATATACCTCTATAAATAGGTCCAAGATGAACCCTAACCATCAGACCTTTTAAAAAGCCTTCAAAATTTATGTTTTTCTCATCTTCTAATTCAAGCATCTAAACCTTTTCAAACCTTTATCTTCAAAACCAATATGACTCGTGTGAAGAGAGCATCACAAAAGAGAGGAGCATGATCAATTCAAGAATAATTTGACTGTCATTTCCCATTGAGGACAGGAGAAGAGGGCAAGAGATTTCAAAAGCTAAGCAAATTGGATATCACTGGGATGATATTCCTCGATTTATTCTTCTTAGAAACTCTAAATTTTCGTGAAGAGATGGAAGCCTATCTTTTAGTTCTCGGTCTTTCAAAATTTGTGGATATGTGGTTCCCGCAAAATCGAGATTAGATTCTCGAATGTTTGGTAATATTCGATTTTGAAGATTCAAGGAAGAGGGCAATATAATTCCGGAATCAAGGACAACAATACATCGTCATGAGAGAGATGATGGGTGATTGGTTCGAGTTCGAGATTGCTACTTCATCAAGCATGATGGACTCATTTTAACCTAATCGAGTTTGGGAAAATTTGTTGGGTAAGAGTCTTCGATCCCAAAAATTCTCCTAACAAACTCATTCTGGATGAATGCATCTTCTCCACAAATACCTTTCCACTTCGGTATTTTATCGAGTAGAGAATACAAAGGTCTAAAAGAAAGACTTGTTTGTTCTTTCTTTTGCTATGATGAAGCAAAGAGTGGAATTTGTGGATATCATATGGGATAAAAAGAAGAAGAACTCAACAAGCATGAGAAGCAAGATTGGAGCGGCTGAGATTATCACTGCCATAATCTTGGGTGCTACAGGAGAACTCCCCTTTGTTCAACAGCCAGGTGAGTATTTTCGCTACATGGACGGGACATATTTAAAGAACACCGGACTACTCCAAGAATATGAAGGTGTTTATTCTTTTTATTCCTACTCCAACCGCACCACGAAGCTCAATTTGACTCAAAAAGAAAGAGAGGATAACCAATGAGTTATGCAAAAGGTGAGGAATGGTACAGAGCACAAACTGCAACCATTCATTGAGTGAAAAAAAGAAAAGAAAGCATAGCATAAAAAATGGGTGCAAAGTACAAAGTACTTCAAAAACATATGCTTAAAAGAAAAAAATGAGAGAGTGGTATGGAGCATAAAATGCAACCACTGAAAAAAG
>CATIWQ010054441.1:0-14173 GCA_949673415.1 Euphorbia schlechtendalii | reverse complement strand
GTTAATTTTAAATTGGGTAAGTGGGATAAAGTTGATAAAAGAGAACATATCAAATCAGTCGTAACTTTCTTTTTAAATTTTCTTGGTCAGGTCTGCACGAGGGAGCTTGGTATTCATTCATAGGCACGTGTACAATAGGTGTAGCCCTTATTATTTGCTAGTGCATATTTTATGTTAAATATTTATTACTATTTAATATTATAATAGAGCATTAGCATATAAATATTCTACATGGTGGGTGGATTAGACTTTTTTTTTCCCAGGAATGAGATGGTGTTCGAGTGACTTCTATCCATTTGAGCTGCAGCTTTGGGATGAATGGATGATTAAAAATTGCAGTAATGAATATATTTAAAATGGAGCAACTAACCCTCTCTTTGGTTGATGGTTTTTTTTATGGTGGTTATCCACATATATCAAATAAAAAAGTGGCAAACTTAAAAAGTAGGTATTGTGGTTTCAGTGATGGTTTGTAAATTTTTTTATAAAAAGGAATTTATGTTATAAAATTTGATAAACAGGAGATCCTTGATGTTAAATTTTGTTATGACAATAATTTTTTAAAAAATTTTGTTGATTGGTCATTAAAAATGTAATACATATTAGTGATAAATTTTGAAATTTTATGAAAAGTGTAAATATTTTTTCAAATTAAGATATAATGACATTATAGAAAACATAAAAATGAAATATAATTTCAAAATTTATTAAATTGTGATGTGCAATTTTTATATATAAGGTTAAATAATGAGAATGTTGAATTGAATAAAATTTTATGTCATTATTGTTAGCAAAAGAATATTTTCAATCCTCATTTTGCTAATATTTAATAACACAGGTCGTTTTTAAAAAAATTTCACAGATTTCATTTTAGAAAATAGTGAAATGAGCAAAAATATTTGTCACACAGAAAATAAAGCATATTGAGCCTATGGTAACCAATGGAGATATATGGGGTGGAATATTCGTGAAACAGTAAAAAAAATTAAACTATGTGGTGGAATGATGTATTGTAATAGCAACTTTAAAGCCTTAATTTAAAGAAAGGGGTAATTATATGAAGTATTAGTGTCGAGTATTTTTAAACTCTTTGAATTAACATTTCAATACTTCTAGCTTGTTAAAAAACGAATGCACGCTATATGAATTAAAATTATAATCAATTACAGTGTAAGATGCAAAAGGATTTCTGTCATGTGTATGTTTTCACATCAAACGACTTTAATATTTGTTCTGTAAATACATGTTTCTACAACAGAAGAGGGGCCACTTTTATCATGGAAGGGAAAGTGGTAGTGGATAAACTCATTAATGTAACTTGTAATAAACTGTACTTTGTTGATTACAAGTTTATAACTATTTGTAATATTAACAGTAGCACCTCAACTAAACAATTCTTTACATGAGAAAATAACTAGTTAAGAAAGTTAAGTATTGTAGTTATTACATAGGCAGTGTTTTTCTGATCCCCCTCAACTAATCACTTGTCTGGTACTTAGGAGCCAAAAGATAGCCTAATTAAAAGCTTAATCCATTTTAATACCAGTGTTTTAAAAAGTGCTGGGCGCTAGGCGGGAGCTAGATGGATTCAATTTTTTTATTATTTTAATATTTAATAATACATAATAATTATTATAATATAAATATTAATAGCTTAACACAATAAAATGATAACATTAACAACTCAGTTTAATATATAATAACATAAAAAACTTAAAATAATAAAAAATCGCTGCGGTGTTCCTAAAATTCCTGCCTAGGCCCCGATTTTTAAAACACTGCTTTTTTATTATTTTTTTATTAAAATATTAATTTTTTTAATTAAAAAATCGGCGCCTAAACCGCCTAGGATCGCCTAGTGCCGCGTAAACGTCGAAAAATCAATCCTCCGTCTAACACCGCCTGATTTTACAAAATTGGGGCAGTGTTCCGCCTAGTTTCGATTTTTAAAATACTGTTTAATGCACATATCCCTTTTATTCACAAAATTTTGCTTTTAATTTTGGTCCTCATATCTCATTTCAAGTATATCTCTGTCACTATCAACACTATTTGCTGCCATGCCATCCAAGGCGATTGTGAGTATTCCACAATGACATAATTAACTTAACTTTTTTTTTTTGAAAAAAGTATTACATAACAAATACACGTGTTCAATTTCAATTTCAACTAAATAATTTAAATGGGTTTGGGATACATATTTAGAGAACAGACATGCTAAACCCGGTCCGAGTGCTGCCCAAATATTTACAGGTCTAATGCTATCCGGGAAAATGATCCCTTTCTCTTGTTAAATATTTAAGGTTTTCTTTTATTTTGACTAGAAAAGTATCATTAATGCTAAATGAAAATATTAACAAACAACTAAAAAAAAAAAGCTCGAAACTACTCTGTCATGTACCCCTCTAAACCCAAAAAAGTAGAAAGTAACGACACCCTGTCACTTTCTTTGCCACACATTTTCTTTTATCTCTATCTCTCTCTTGCTTTGCAACATTATTTTACAGTTTTCCCCTTCACTTTGTCACAACCCTGAAAAGGAAGGGAGAAAGACTTGGAAAGTGAAATCACTCTCCATTCCCCTTTCTCTTTTTCCACCCTTCTTTGTCACTTACAAAAATTTTCACAGCAAAGTCTCAATCTTTATTCCTTTCTTCTCAATCTTCTTCTTTGTTTTTCTTTTCTCAGAAAGCTTTCTTCTTTTTTTTTTATCTCTCTTTCTTTTTGTCCGAATATTAATGCCTTCTTCTTTGGTGTCTGCAGTCTGTGTTTTTAGTTGCTTGCTCACTGTTTTAGATTGCCGTTATGAACTTTAAAGGCTAGAGTTCATTTAAAGACTGAATTTTTGCTTCTTCTGTAACCGATTTTTTGGGTTCTCTCAGGTACCCTTTTTTACCTTCGTTGTTGCTTTTGCCATGTTAAATCTCGAAATCTTGTGAATTACAAGATCCTTGTGTGTTAATTTCTGGGTTTTTACTTTTTCTCGATGTGAAAGTGTAAAAGTAAATCTCTTGTGTCAGTTGCATGTATTCAGCTTGTTCAAATATGTAAAGCCCATAAAAAGGTTGTGTTTCTTATCAATGGACTTGTATCTACTAATGTGTAAAATTCTGTAAAACAGCACCTTATTGTTGAGTTACAATATTATATACATGAAACTATTGCATGCAATGCTCATTACCCCTTCGAAAATCTCATCTTTTTTGTTCTTAATTTGAGTGATTTGATTAGTTAAAATTCATTGCTGAAGAATTTGGTTTGCAGGAAGGGAAAATTGTTGTTTGGTAGACAAGAATGTTCCATGGGCTACAATTTTAACACACCTTGGAAAATACCCGAATTGGAAAATCAAAACTTTCCCAGTTTTGCACAAACTGCTGTAGGAAAGTGTTCAGTAGACTTGAAACTAGGAAATAGAGGTGGTTTAGAGGAAAACTGGGTAGGCAAATTTTCGTTTCGAAGCGAAAAGTTAAGCGTAATGGAATCGTCACCATCTGGATCATCGAAACGAGTTAAAACTCCCGCAACTGCCAACTTAGTGCCATCTTGCTTGGTTGATGGCTGCATTTCGGACCTTAGCAAGTGCAGGGATTATCATCGTCGCCATAAGGTGTGCGAGATTCATTCCAAGACTCCTAAGGTCTCCATTCGAGGTCTAGAGCAACGTTTTTGCCAGCAATGTAGCAGGTCTTGGAATTTTCTTGTAACATTGCTTTGGTTCTACGTGTGTGAGACTTGTTTTATTTCGAAATCAACTGGTCTTGGTCTAAATAAAAAGTTTTGCGAGATCAACTCTTTTTTGAGACAACTGCTTGTAAAGCCATACCAAATAGGCCTTTGTTAAAAACAAGTCCTAAGGTCGCTATTCGGTTTAGTAAGAGCATTTTTGTCGTGGTTTTTGAGAATGTGTTAGGTTTTATATGCTCGATTTTGACATCGACAACACGCTGTTCGTTCAAGGCAATGTTTCGAGTTTATGAATCAGGAAACAGAGAATGATCTTGTAACTTTTCCAAATGTTGTCGAGTCGATGTTTTGTTTGCTGTTGATTTTCCTAATATTGATGTTTGATTGTCGATACTTGTGAAATAGGTTCCACTCCTTGTCGGAGTTCGACGAGGGAAAAAGAAGCTGTAGAAAGCGGCTTGATGGACATAACCGGCGCCGGAGAAAACCCCAGCCCGATTCTCACTCTGTAAATTCCGCAAGGTTGTTTTCGTACCACCAAGGTCCGGTTTCCAAACCTAAATCACATTCATATCTTACGTATAACAGAATATTCGATACACATTTGACTCAAATTTTTTTTTAAAGTTCAGGTACTAGATATTTACAATTTGGCGGGCCACAACAACTATACTCGAGCCCCGCTTGGATCGGGGCCGTCAAAACCGAGAACGATCCATTGGAATATGGTGCCGATCAATCCTCGCTAAACTTCAGCATCGGGAGAAAGTGCGAAAAGCAGTTCCCGTTCTTACAATGCTCTTCTAGTGACGGAGCGGGTGGTTCGAACCGTGTTCTCTCTCTTCTGTCAGCCGATTCTCGGGAGATAAGCTTGGTCCATGCCCCTCCTCCGGTGGTCCCGAGCCTCGACTTTCACAGCCTCCGGATGGATCCCGAACCGGATGAGAATGTTGCGGTTTCTCGAGGAAGCGGCGATGCTGATATCGGTAATCAGGGCTTGTTTCAAAATGGGTCCCATCAAACACTTTCCTTTTCTTGGGAGTGAAATGTTGTCATTTCTTAGCCGCACGCTTTGGCTTGCAAACTCGGAAAGAATGGTTCAGCGATGCCGAACTTGCTGTGGAATAAAATTATGGGTTTGTTTTTTAGATTGTAATGTTGCTAATGGGATTTTGCTGGTTTGAAAAATTCCAACTATGATTGAAGTTCAAATTGCCCAAATTAGTTCTCAATATGTACGAAGTATGTGTTTTTTTTTTTTTTTGTGTTGCATCATTGCTCCCTCACTTTTGCGACTCTCACTGCTGCCTCAGCTTTTGAAAAAATATCTTGCAACTCCTCCAACTTTCAAAAATGTAATGTGTTATCTTATGATTTTAGAGAAAAAAAAATGCATTTTCAGAAAGTCATACCAATTAGAAATTGATATGTGGTATTCATAGGCAAAACGATGCGGTTTTTGAAAATGGAGGGATTTACGAGGTTACTTAAAAAGTTCAGGAGGAAGAAAAATATGCTAAGGTAAAATTTTGATATTAAAGGTATAATTTGAACACGGTGGAACTCGTATTAAGTCCAACGTGTTTGCATAATATTTTTGGAACCAATGTTATTTATATCTAATAATTATCTTTTAGTATAATTTTATTTTATTGAATGCTCTTATTAGGCTTTCGAATTTCATTTTGCCATGGAAAAAAGGCTATATTTTACATTACCACAAAAATTATTTTTACTAAAACTAATAAATATGTGGATGGGAATTTCCGAACTTGAACTCGGTTCGGTCTGAGTTTATAAATAAATTAAACTGGTTGGAGTAGTCCATTTATTCAAGCAATTGTTTAGGTTCAGCCCAAACGTATTCCATACGGCCCAGTATTTTTTTTTTCTTATAACCAAAGAAACCAATAAGCAATTTAGCATGGATAAATTCAGATATTTTTTAGGAAAAGGATAGATTCAAGTTCATAATCACATTAAAATTCTAATTTGATCTAAATGGTTATTTTTTTTTAATTTCAGAAGAAAATGTGTATATTGGATTTTAGAATAATGATGTAAGTCATGTTTATTGTAGGATTTTTCAATTAAATCCATTTTGTTGTAAGACTTATGAATGATATCCCTTGAAGTATATTCACTTACATCATACTGAAGCTTAAGTGTCTTTGGAATCCAATCTTTTGGTTGTCAAACTTTCTTCAGATACGATGCTACAATTAACAATAAACAATAAACAATCCAAAGTTTTATACCCGTAAATAAAATGTGAAAAAAACCGAAAACCCAAGATTGACTTTGAAAGTCGGCCATCTGATCCAAACCCATTAGAGGACATTTGGTTGCAGAGGTTTCTCTATAGTTACTTTGAGTAATCCTTACTTTGCTTTCATCCTCGTTGAAGGGAAAAAAATATGTCTTAATAAAATAATGATAAAAGATTTAAGACGAGTCAAATTAAAATTTGAATGATAAAAGTATTATTAGAGTGCTTTCCAATCTCTGTTCTTAATCAAGTTTTACTTTACTCATTATAATTTTAAATTGACTTGTGATTGTAATTGATCCACTTGTTGCACAATTTAAGGCACACTAAACCACCATATTGTACAACTTTGTTCTAGTGATCATCACCCTTGAAAATTCTACAAGCATGGGATTGTGAGTTCAAATCTCATAATCAACAAAATTGACAAAATACCACATTCTTTCTCCAAAAAAAAAAAAACCCGCCATATTGCATGTAGTGCGATTATAAAAAGGTTGTATACACCATGTATAGACATTAGCTATTTTAGTGATAAGAAAAGTTTTAAAATATTTTGAGTGGCTTAGTTCCTTACACAAGTCCGAGCAATGAACATACCTGCCTAGTTAACCTAGAAGAAAATAAATGAATGAAAATTAAGTTCAATGACAACAAAAGAATTGTGATGGTGACATACAAAGCATAAACCAAAAGTATGACAAACACACATGAGTTGCATGTGATTGGCTAAGTCATAAAGTACCACTCATTATTTTACCTCTTGATGTTTAGTATTATGCTCTCGTTAACCAAATTAAATCATCATTGTATTTTCCTAACAACATGTAATGTAACTTCTTTGTAATTGTATTTTTGAAAAATAGAATTCTAGATTCGAATGCCTCGTAAAACGAAAATTTAAACGGTGTAAAATTAGAGAATGATGCACTCGACTCATACATTTATATAATTTTAAAATAACGAGTTGATCATAAATTATTCACCTGTGTTATTTATTTTATGAATAGTAATACGTTGTGTTAAAGGATTATATTGTACAAATTGGATATATTTTGGTACTGTATATCGACTACAAAGCAAGTAATTTAATAGTTCAAATTGACTAGCAGTTCTCCATTATACTATTTTTGTATAAACAAGTTATTGTTGAGATATACTTTTACTCCATTGATCCCGCAAATTAATGGATATAAGAAATTTATGGGCCCCTTGATACAGTTTTCCAATTCATAATAAATCATTAGTTAATTTATTTATCATGTTAAATGGATAATATGATTACTTATATGATTCATATATGTGAGAACAAACAACATCAAATTAGAATATGATTGTGAGACTGGTTAGATTAATTATAATATTTGTTGTAATTGTAACATTTAATCACTGGAGGATCACTTGTTGAAAGTATAACTAAAAAAATGTTTAAGAAATATTTACTTTGTATAACCAATGTGTGTCAAGATGTTCCTACAAAGCATTTCTCGATTTCAGACTTCAAACTCTATGAAAAGCGTTTAAAATTTGTATGACAAATTAAAAAGAAAATATTTAGTTATGTCAAACAATACTTTGTTACCAAATTCATTTCTTTAGTAGGAAATATATTTTTACAATTTTGAAAACGGGACTAACAGAATTAGAAAGAATAAAATGAGTGGAAGCATGCAATAAAAATAGATATGAAAGGGGAGAATAATAACGTGAACACAGCAATAATAGAGTTACATCTATGGAAGAATATAATATGGATGGATGTCGCTATTTATCCGTTGCTTTATCCCATGTGAGGTAGTTGAATTTTTAAACAAAAATTATTTATTAGTGTATTTACTATTACTTTCTGAGAGAAACTGTTTTAGGTTGTTTTCTTCAACTATATATTTTCAAAATCCATATATATAAATGCCCTAAGCTAATCCCATCATATACAATTTAGCAAAATTTTTATTCTAGGTGTGAAATTAGTTTATTGATCCTAATATTCTGAAAAGAGATAAAATATTTCATTCGAAGATACCGATTTTCTTCTAATGAAATACTTTGCTCATAAGAAGACTATGGATTGATGAGAAGAGTGACTAACTAGATCCATTGTTGGAAGCGACTCCATTTTTTAAATTTTTTCCTAGTTTTTGACATAGATTTTTTTATAAAAAACATGTATATTCTCAATTAGAAACCCTTGTATTTTATTAAATTATGATACATGGTTATATACTTAATTGTAACTGTTTTCTTGATTTTTCAAACTTATTTTCTTATCATTAGATACTCAATTACTCAAATAATTCTATATATTGTTAAAACAATCTATATTAGTTTTATCTAAAACTTTCTAAAATATCAAGATCCCAAATTGCTTCAACAGCTTATGAAAACGAGATTAAAAAAAGAAATAAAGCCTCAAAAAATATTTGAAAATGGAGCAACATAATTTAGATATGCATTTTAAAATAATAAATTGATTTGAAATAAAAAAATTTATAGCTCGCGCGAAAAAATAGGAATATAATTATGCACTAAGACAACTCACAAATAATAAGACAAATGGCACAGAAAACGGTGGGGTTGGGCCACACAAGTCCACAGCCCAGCCCATCTACCCCACTCAGACGTGACTTCCTAAAAGAGAAGTATCTTATTTCCGGTATAACTGCCACGTGTCATTACGGTTGACGTTGATTGTGTTCGTCTAAAAATAGAAACATATCTGACATTGCTTTTACTTACTCACGCCACATTCAATTCCCAGCCCTTGGATTTCGTTTTGATCATGATGGCTTTTAAATGGTCCCCGCCACCTCACCTTCTCTCTCCTCCACCCAATTTATTTTTCAAACTTTTTTACTTTTTGTCACGATTAAAATTGTTTGAAAAAAAGATGCTTTCTTTTTTGTTAATAACCTACTAAATTAAGCCTATTCAAATAGCGTAGCATTTGGGAATAAGGCTATCTTGTATTGATAGACAGTTCGGTTCAAATTTATTTAGTTTTGTTTGTTATTTATTTGCATTCGATTAATTTCAATTCAATTAAGAGAAATTTAAGAGAATAAATTTGAGTGATTTTGTTAATTTACAGAAGTTCAATGTTTAGCTGATATATTTATTGTTTTGAAATTTTCATTTTATTTTTATTAGAGCATCTAGACAATTGCATCCCAGTTACAAACTTGCTTTGAACATTTTACTTTTTTATAATTGGATGAAAAATTACTTTTGGTAAGAATGCACAAATTGGTACCTTTTGTTGTTTGGGCTTAGTTTAAAAGATTTAGATGAAGATTTTTTATCCCAAAAAATGGAATAAAACGAAGAATGTCTTTGTGTTATTATCTAATGACACATGTCAATTTCTTCATTTTGCAAAAACTTTCAATCTTTCATTCACTTCCTATTTCATGTAATTTTGACTTATTCTTTTACTCCCATTGTTTCACCATTAGCAATGCTATCGTCATATATGTATATTAAAACCATACAAATTTGCTGATTTGGAAGTCCATTAATTTACAATTTTTTGCCAATATCCCTCACTACTTTTGATACAAATCAATTTTACTATCAAGTAAATTCTTTCTAATGTATGTTCATTACAATTTAATAACTTTTAACTCATTTAAAAAAACTGAAGAAAAGAAAAGACTACAATTACTCTTTTGGTTTGTTCATGTTTTAGTTACAAGAATAATTTATATATTAAAAGCAAGTGACTTTTAATGTACTCAAGAGTTTAATCAATAAAAATAAGCATGGACTTTTTTTTGGGTAAACTAAAGAAGTATGGAATTAATATGTAAAAGTGGGCCACTAAGATTGAAGAAGTGGGGATAATAAAGGCAAAAATGGTTGTCACATCGATGAGTTGATGTGAAGTGATATCTCGAAATTTACTCATTGTTTGTTGTACCTTCTACAGTTTTATGATCTTTTATTTATTATTATTATTTGATCTCTTTTCCCCGTATTTTCATAAGCGTTAATTTGATTCTGCAATGACTGACTCGGTGATTCCTAATGTAATTTAAACGATTTTTAAAAATATATTTCTTTTATAATATTTTTATAAAAATTTCTCATAATTTTTTGGTAGAATATACCTAGATGATTCTCAAACGAAACATGTACACATAAGTAAATGATCATGTAGTATTTTATGTTTATAAATATATCATATATATACTAAAATTAAATGGATTGTGCATCAAATATGCATATATATTAGGAATGATAATAGATCGATCTAGACCCATATTATCATAATTTCAAGGTTGGTATAAGGTGTTAACAAGATTAAATAATAACAGACGCGTACAAGCCACGCGAGACCCCAAAGCGGATTACATTCCGCCTGGAGTAGAGAGATGTAACGATAACGTTAGGAATGTTCCTACCAATCCGGACGGTTTCCATCCGTCCCGAGGGTAAAACCCCGTTGTTCATCCAGACGGATTGGATCCGCCCCAAATTAGGAAGAAACCAAGTCTTCCCCGAATCTCAGAGGAACTTGCAGGCGGTCACCAAGTTGAGTCGGCTTGTCCGCCTAGATCGACCCTGACGCCTTAAGAACACAGAGTCCAATTAAGAGTCTAAGTTCACAAAAGAGACATCAATAATTGGAACTCTCAATTCAGATAAACTTTATCTTATCAACAAGATAAAGATTCATTCAAGCTAGAACTCTGGTGATTTACACTATTAGATCAGAGATTAAGGAGTATAAAAAGACCCTTTGGGTCACTACGCAAAGGTACGTATTCTAAATATACAAAAAAACTCACTGCCTCCTCTCTTAAACCCGATCTAACTTAAGCATCGGAGAGGCTACGCCGGTCACACAACTAGTCCCCCATAGCGACGTTTGTTGTTTTGCAGAAACCTTCAAACCACATAGAAGAGGAGCGTTTGGAGTTGATTTCAGTCAGAGAGTTAGCGCGTGGTATCACTTTCCAAGCTAATTTAACATTGGTGCGGTGAGCGTGGACTGCATTTACTTGCTCAGGCGAGAATTACAATTCACACGAACATTCGGAGAATCATAGATTCCAATTCACATAGCGAGAATCAAATGGCTCTCGACGGAAGTAGTAATCAACCACCGATCACGGGAATAACTTTCACGGGAGCGTCACCGCCTAAGACTGGCGAACGCGCCCAAGGTGATGAACCTTGTGGAGGAGACAACCCACTCCTCCAATTGCAACAGAAGTATAAAATAACCCCGGAGGAGATGGAAGCATATCGGAAATCAATCGTACAAACATACATCTCATCCGGCATAATGTATGGCGATTTGAGCAAAGCAGGTCTGGTCATATCCAGGCGCGACACAATCCCCGCCTCGAAATTTAATCAACGATTTTGACAGTGCATCACAGGGACATATACCGCCTCACCTTTATGACATCACTCCGCCAGTTTTCACAACTGGCATCACTCAAGCCAATCCCCAAATTTCTTTTGTCACATTCTCAGCGGGCTCGGGTGCCATAACTACTCAGTCTGTGGGGCAACACCCATCGGCAGAACCCTTTGGGCAAAACCCAGTCTGAAAAACAACTAAATTATCATTACTTCAGGGGCTGATATATGTAATGAAGGACGGTCACATTCCGCCTGGAGACATAGGGCCAACGCTGGCCGCCATTCAAGGGCTAGTAACAGGTAAGCAGCCTGAATCGTCCCCGAAAGCTAGAAATTTAAAAAGGTCTGTCGAGCCGGAAAGTGAAGAAGAAGATGACTCGGAATTTGAAAAGAAAGCCAAGAAGCTTTTCGCAAAGTTGGCTGTCCCTTATCAAGAGGCGAAATCGAGAACCAATTTCTCGCCATTTAAGAAAAACATCCTCGACCAGACCCTGCCAAGACTTGTCTACATACCTACCTTTGACAAGTACACAGGAAAAGACGATCCAAATTATCACGCTGCTGATTTTAAAAATCAAATGGAAATGGCGGGAGCAACTGAGGCATATATATGCCGATACTTTTCAGCCACTTTGGGCGGACCTGCAGCCCGATGGTTCACTTCCCTGCCCCCTAACTCCATAGGCAGCTGGGACAAACTCAGTGATGCATTTTGCAAACATTTTTTGGGCTCCGCTCTAGCTGGGTTGGTAACAAGAAGCCTACATGAAATTGTACAAGGCCCCGAAGAAAGCCTGTGTAATTACTACAATCACTTCAATGAGGCCTGCCTGGATGTACGAGACTTGGATTTCAGCACCGCCAAAGAGGCAATGCTGAAAGGTACACGGAGTCGAGATCTCCGGAATGCGATCCTCACCAGGTATCCCAAAAGCTTCCAACAAATGCTTAGGATGGCCAAGGATTTGATTCCAACGGATGGAATAAATTTCAACCGAAAGAAAGATGATGGTTGGGGCAGGGAGGAAACAAGGAGAGAAGACAGGCAAAGATTCGACGATATAAGGTGGAAAAGTCAAAGCGGATTAAGTCGAGGCGGATATCTAGAGGAAGAATGACCCAGGCTGAATGCATCTTTGAGCCAGATACTGTTAGCTATCAAAAAGACTCTGGAGAGAGAAAACATTCATTTCCCTAAAATCCCTGACGAAGTCTTCTTGGGGCGGGACTTTAACAAATACTGCGATTATCACAGAGCTAAAGGCCATCACACGGATGACTGCAGGTCGCTGGTTGATATAGTACATGAGCTGATCAAAGCCGGTAAATTTAGCCAGTTCGTGAAAAGAATTACCAAGAGGCATGAAAGGAGAGAGGGAAGCGAAGATGAGAGAGAGGATGACTCTAATAAAAAGTCTGGCAGAATAAAAGGGGTAATAAAGGTAATTACAGGTGGACCAGAATTCGAGTCACCCCAAAAGAATGCTAGAGGTTCATCTAGTGAAAAGAACAATATAGAAAGCGAGGTGAAAATCTGGAAACCGTTCAAGAAAAATTCGTTACTAAAAAAGGGTCATGCTGACCCCATAGTCATCGAGGCGAATATAGAAAATGTCACGGTGAGAAGGATCATTCTGGACACTGGCAGTTCAGTAAATATCGTCACCAAGAGTGTTGTCGAGAAGTTAGGGGTACATCACTCTTGAATTCGAGCCGGATGCTCACCCCTCATCGGGATTAATGGACAGCCCGTTCAATCCTTGGGAGAAGTCACACTGGAGGTGGAAATGGGAAGCCTCAAGCATAAATTTTGCGAAAAAGTGGAGTTTACCATTGCTGACAACTCAGTGGGCTTCAATATCATATTGGGTAGATCTTTCCAAACTGAAACCATCATTCTCATCTCCCCTATGGACTTAGTGTTTCACATACCAACCTTAAAAGGGACTGCGGTAGTAATTGGCAACCCCGGGGTAGCTCAAGAAGCATATCTGGCTTCATTACATAAAGAGTAACTCATGGTTGAAGAAGAGCTAGAGACGGACAAACAAGAGAAAATTGAGGCTATTGAGGAGCTAGAAGAGCTCAAAGTTGGCTCAGATCGCTCGCTTAAAATTGGGAGAAGCCTTTGAAACAACGTAAAGGCAGAAAAAATGTATACCCTCACAGATGACCGGATGCGTAGAATTCTCGGATGTACTTTTAAATTTATTCAAATAAAAGTAATTAATTTCAAAATGTGCACATTTAAGTACCGATCATACTTTGAGATTGCATAAATAATAACATAAAAGCGCTTAAAATATTCAAGTGGCTTAAATGCGTAAGACCCAAATATAATAAAATGGCAAATAAGGCCATTGAAGTGTCTCAAACGCGTAAAACCCAAATATCATAAAATGATAAATAAGGCCATTGAGGTGGCTCAAATGCATAAAACCCAAGTACCATAAAATGGCAAATAAAGCCATTGAGGCGGCTCAAATGCATAAGACCCAAATATCATAAAAGGCCAAACAAGGCCATTCAGGCGGCTCAAATGCGTAAAACCCAAATATCATAAAATGGCAAACAAGGCCATTGAGGTGGCTCAAACGAGTAAAACCCTATCATAAAAGGCCAAACAAGGCCATTCAGGTGGCTTAAATGCGTAAGACCCAAATATCATAAAATGGAAAACAAGGTTATTGAGGTGACTCAAACGCGTAAAACCTAAATATCATAAAAAGGCAAATAAGGCCATTGAGGCGGCTGAAGTGCATACGACCTAAATATAATAAAAATGGAATAAGGCCATTAAGGCGGCTTAAACGCATAAGACCTAAAGTATCATTAAATTATGAAAAA
>CATIWQ010054412.1:0-16949 GCA_949673415.1 Euphorbia schlechtendalii | reverse complement strand
AACTGGTATTGAAATTAAAACAGTAGGAATCTGGTATCTAACTGGTATGAAGAACAAAAAATGTCAAAACTAGTAAGAAAGTGGCAGGAAACTGGTATCTAACTGGTATTTAACTGGTATTGAAATTAAAACAATAGGAATTTGGTATCTAACTGGTATGAAGAACAAAAAATATCAAAACTAGTAAGAAAGTAGTAGGAAACTGGTATTTAACTGGTATTTAGCTTGTAATTTTCTGCATCTTATTAGAATCTGTGAGGAAACTAGTATTTAAGTTGTATTAGCTTGTAGTTTTTTGCTTTTTTGTTAGAATCTAGTATCTAACTAGTATTTTAGCTTGTAATTTTTTGCATCTTGTTAGAATCTGGTAGGTAACTGGTATCTAACTGGTATGAAAAACAAGTTGTGTTAAATTAATCTTGAAAAGTGATGAAAATGCATTAGAAAGTTATCTAAACATGTAAGATAATTAATTACACCTAATCAGTTGATTTAAGTTCAGGAATGCTTTGAAGAACAGGCTTCCCAAGTCCAATGAAAGCGATACAAATCAGATTAGTATATGAATTTACAATTGTATAATTGCATTTATACGGCCTAATGAAATCCTCACATCAATTACAACACAAAAATTGCATAAAACTTCTGCAAATTAACAACAAAAACAAACACAATGAGACAAAACAAAATCTATTAGCAACAACAGGATTTCAACTCCATGGATCCTCATTCGCAATTGAAAAAAAAACTGATCGAAAGCTAGAAAATTGGAATTGTGCAGAGAATTTAAGAATTACAGAGAGCAGGAACTTAAAGAAACTTCAATCTAGAGAAAATTGAGGATAATCGAAACAATGAAGAGAGGAGAGAAACGCGCGATGCAAAAAGAGGGAGCAGCTTGATAAAACAGTGCATATATAGGATGTATAAAGTGAAAACTGAAACTTAAAATTGTTATACAATGCAAATTAAAATGTAATTTTTGTAAATAAGTTTAAAACAACATACAGTTTTTAGATTTTCCCCGACTAAAAATACCAATTAATAATATATGAATAAATTTGGGCAGTGATGTTCGTCTTGGCATTGTGAATTTCAAGTTTTGCCGCCATTCTCCTTTCTCTCTGAGGGTTTCAGTTTCTTCCTCCAAAATTGATCCCATCGCACACTTTTGCTTTCCATTTCCACTCCAGAATATTCTAATCTCCCCAAATGACCTCTATTAATCCTCTCCCTATCCCCGACGATGACGATGTAAGTTCGATTCCACTTTCTTTCATCTATCTTTTCTGTATCCTCCTCCTCTCTAATTTCCTGATTGTGTATGCATATAGGACTTCGATTGGGAGGCGGCTGTGAGAGAAATTGATATCGCATGTCAAACCGCTAAACCCTCTACTTCATTACCCACTAATGCCCATTCTGGTCCTGCTCCTAGTACTTCTAATTATTCGTCTTCTTCAAATAACTTCATAAAAAAGACTGTGCCTTGTAAGCAATCCACCCTCGATAGTTTCCTCGGGAAGGGGGTTAATATTGGAACTCGTCCTCCGAGTCCGCTGGTTGATTTTTCCAACCACCAGTATCCCGTTGAGGGCATTGGTGAGTTGCCGAGTTGCATTGACATTGATGCCGAGGCTGCTACAACTTGGATTTACCCAGGTGATGCTTGGTTTTTCATTTGTGAGATTTGATTCGGGAGCTTCTGGGAAAATGTTACCATGAAAATACCATATGTACTTTTTTGAGTTTGATACTTTAAGCGGAGGGTTTAGGGAAGATTAGAGTTGGGGGGGCTATGTTTTTAGTGCCTTGGCTAATTTATAGATGAACCATTTTTCACTGTGATTACTTCTACTATTGAATATATTCTGCAGTCTCCAAACATATCAAATTATAGTATATCATCTCACCAGAGATTATGGTAGATGCTGTTTGTTATTAATCTCTATTATGTTCTTACATTACTATAATGCATACAATATGGGCAATGTGGTGAGACTGATACTTATTGAATTACGAGAAAGTATAGGAAAATTAATGTTAAACGTTAAAATATATATAGCCTGAGGCTTTTCTTCATTTAATTTTGATTAGTCTATCTCATCATGAACTGAAACAAGCTATTTAGATCCACGTTGATCAATCTGATATAGTTTTCTTCTCTGTTAAGTGTTAAGTAAAGAAATTTTAGCTCTGACTACCAGGAGACAAGACTGATCCCTTCTCCACTTTCTTTACATTTTATCTTTCAGTTAATGTTCCACTTCGTGATTATCAATTAGCTATCACCAAGACTGCATTATTTTCAAACACATTAGTAGCACTGCCAACAGGACTGGGAAAGACACTAATTGCTGCTGTGGTTATGTTCAACTACTTCAGATGGTTTCCAAACGGTAAGGTGTAAAACTATGCACTACTCATGCTTGGATGTTCTTCGCTTTCCATCAAGTGGTCAGCTTTGCTGCTTTGCTTGATTGACCAATTCACATATCTTCACTGTCTAAAACGGTATTGTAAACATATTCAATGATATATTATGATTTGATCACAAAAGCTTCATGCTTTAATTCTGGTTGTTGGAGAGAAATGTGATCTGTTATGAAAAATATAACTATATTTATAAGCCAACTTTAATGATAGTTGTTTCTTTTGTTAGATCTAAGCATAGGACAGTTGAACATATACATACCTATTTTCTGTCCTATATTTTGTGTGTCCTTCTCGAGGTTACAACATTAACTTTTCAAGTTCTAATTGATATTTTACAATCAAGTTCTGTGATTTACGTATTATTTTCATTGAGCAATTGCTTTTCCTACGGAATTTTTAGAGTTTTGAATCCAATTCTTGGCAATGATGAACTGGCATTCAAAATTTCCAAAGATGTGAACTTGTGCATTCTTATATTCCTGAATAATGAGTTAATCGGTTGTGGAAAATGTTTCTGATGAGTAGTTTCTCTGTTTTCTTGTTTGTAAATTTTCCTTGGGATGGAAGTGCTGTGCTGAGTTTATTCAGATCTGCATCAGCTTTCTCTGTCATCTGCTTTATGATTTTCCTCAAGGCTGATAGGTATCTTTGATTTGTACTTCCAAGGGAAAATAGTGTTTGCTGCTCCATCCAGACCTCTTGTAATGCAACAAATAGAAGCATGCCACAACATTGTAGGAATACCACAGGTAAGATCTTTTAATCAATGGAGTGATTGTTCGGAAGTTTCTACTTGAAAGCTTGTACTCTACTGTAATCAATTAATTATAAACTGATTGCAGGAATGGACAATTGATATGACAGGTCAGCTAAGTCCTACAAAAAGAGCATGCTTTTGGAAAACTAAACGAGTGTTTTTTGTTACCCCGCAAGTGTTGGAGAAAGATATTCAAGCTGGTATTTCTCGTAGTTGTATCTTAATATCCTCC
The DNA here is from genome assembly GCA_949673415.1 of Euphorbia schlechtendalii. NCBI lineage: Eukaryota > Viridiplantae > Streptophyta > Magnoliopsida > Malpighiales > Euphorbiaceae > Euphorbia > Euphorbia schlechtendalii. The sequence goes on along the minus strand of CATIWQ010054412.1, from coordinate 13,524 downwards.
CAAACCATTGTGGAAATAGTATGAATTTGAAATGATCATTCTTTTGACACCTTATTTTGTTTCTCACTTATAAACGTAACTATATATAGTTGTGTGTGTCTCGCTGCTAAACTTTCTCTATGGAATGGTTCATTTCAGGCACATGTTTGGTAAGAAACCTGGTGTGTTTGGTGATTGATGAAGCTCATCGTGCATTAGGAAACTATTCTTACTGTGTGGTAGTTCGTGAGGTTTGTCATTCTGTTCCCTTGTAGTTATAATTTCTTCGAGATTATGGTGGTTTGAGATAGTATTGATTCTTTAAATAAACAGTTGATGGAAATACCAGTGCCGTTAAGAATATTAGCCCTGACTGCAACACCTGGAAGTAAGTTATAATTGATTTATTTTAATTTTAATAAAACCTAGTATTACGTCAAATACTTACATCAAATTCATTTGCTCAGCAAAGCAGCAGGCTGTCCAGCATATTGTTAATAACTTGTTTATATCAACACTGGAATATCGTGATGAAGATGATTCTGATGTCATTCCATATGTACACAACAGAAAGATTGAATTGCTTGAGGTGTGTGGTAATGTTTCCTTGAAATTGGTGCCTTAATGAGTATACAAGTTAACATGTTATTTGCTATATGACTAGGTTCCACTGGGAAAAGATACTGTTGATGTAAATAAACAGTTGTTGGAGGTGATACGTCCATATGTGGCTAGGCTTTCTGGGATGGGACTTCTCCAGAATAGAGACTTCAAAACTGTATGGTTCTCAAAACAGACATTTCTGCAAGTTATTCTCTTGCATATATAAATGGCTGACTATACGTCAGTGCTTTTTCCTTATTTCTTGGCTTAGCGTTTGCATGAATGTACTTGTTATGTTTGTATAAAAACTCTCCATGTCAAATTGTGGATTCATATACATAAAGTTTTATGACTCTTTGTGACTTGCATGAGATTTGTACTATGAGTATGAGTATGATGACATTTTTCTTGCAACTTTGTGTCTTTTAAGCTGCTCTTTTGCAGTAGGCTGTAGGTAACACAACTGTTTATTTAGCAAATGCCTACAATTAGTTTTGTAAAATCCTATAGCAAATATATCTTAGTGCATAAAATAGACAAGTGCACAACAAGACTCCAATCTGAAACCAATCCTAGAATTATCTTCTTTGGGTGACATTCTCATTTGTGATCTTATTCAAGTGTGCTCACACTCCATATTAACTTACTCATTTCTCCTACACACATCATTTGTCCGTATTTTCTCGTCTTGCTGCCTAACACTCACGAATCACGTCCATTAAGCATTACTTCAAAGATTTTTATGTAGTTTTATAAGAATTTTTTGTTTTATAAGTTTTCCATGTGTGATTGGCTGTCATCTTGATTCGCATGCCAATTTCTTTTTGAGTGAAAAATTTATGTTAAGACCGCATATCTAGTAAGCACGGAAACTTCTAAACATTAACGTTTCCCGTTTCCGTTTCCGTGTCGGAAACCTAAATTCACATTATATTTGGCGTTTCCAGTGTACGTTTCCTATAAAAGGAAACGTTTCCGTTCCCGATTCCGTGCAACCTAGCCGCGTATAGGTTGTAGCTAGAAATTTTCATTCCTCTCCAAACACTTTCTGGCCTTTAACCAGTGATGCAGTGTTAGTAGTTAAAGGTTCAACTGGAGTAGAAGGCAAAGACTTTAAGAAGATAATTATTGAGATGAATGCACTTACTATAGTGAACTTTTTGAACAATAAGTGGCGTATTTTGTCACATGTAGGCATTGTTTTGAAGGATTGTCTCGCTTTAGCAAATAGTTTTGGTTAAAAGAATCAAATGGCAACTCTTTTAGTTAAAAGATATTGGTTTGATATCGTGTAGAAGTTAATCCCTTGTGATTTGTAAGTTTGTAGTTAATGTTTCTCTTCTATTTCTCTATTGAGGTGCAGTATGATGATGACCAAAGATAACCAAATTTGATAATTTTCCTAATTAATTTGTAATAATTTTCATAGCCAAACTTCTACCTGCTCTGTTCTAATGTAAGTGTCAATTTCTGTCTGAAATATGCACTTACATATTGACATATGACAGCTCAGCCCACCTGATTTCCTAAATTCAAGGGAAAATTTCCGTCAAGCTCCACCATCTGAACTTCCTCAAAGCAAGTATGGAGAAGTTGAAGCTTATTTTTCTGGTCTTATTACTCTTTATCACATTCGAAAGCTGCTTTCAAGTCATGGAATAAGACCAGCGTATGAGATGCTCGAAGAAAAGTTGAAACAAGGGTACGTTTGTGAATCTACTTTGCAATTTTAGTTTTTTAAGCTTCATAATCCAATATTTATGTGAATATTCATATTAAATCACTTTAATATAGCTCATTCCTTGCCATATCCTTGCAATCTACTTCCTTATTTCTTTCCACTGTTGGCTATTTTTTATTGGCCTCAATACCTTGGTGTTTGAGAAGCATGTTTTTCTTTATCTTACATAATAATTTGGGTGAAGAGGACCTGCTTGCAGAAAAATGTTGTGAAGACCTAATATTTTAGTCTTGACATCTAGCCACTTCGAATGGATGGTACATTATGTTACTAAATAACATTATATTGTCAAAGCTCATTTAATTTTACCAACTGAATCTCACAATAAGTTGCAAATCTTGCATGCACATATTTGAGTGATGTCGTTAAATTTGAAGATCAAAAGATCTTCATTTGTTACCACTTGCCAACATTATTTTAAGCTATGTAAACCTGACTCTGCAGATCATTTGCAAGACTGATGACTAAAAATGAAGACATACGAAAAGTAAAGCTTTCGATGGAGCAAAGCTTGTCTCATGGTGCGCCCAGTCCCAAATTGTCAAAGATGCTGCAAGTACTGATGGACCATTTCAGTGAGTGGCATACATCTATCTTTTTTGTCAACAATTGTGTTTTTGAATTGAACCATCAAACTTCATATTTAATTTTTGGCTCAATCTTAATCCTTGAAGATCTCATAGTTTTTTTCTTGACTTGGGACATTGGAGGCATTGGGTTTGGAGATTCCATTAGCATTTGGTGGGAAGAATTATATTTAAAGGGTTTAAATAGTGATCAAAGGAAATATTGAATATAGCTGTTTGATGGTCGAACTTTGCAAATTAAATATGTTATTTGAGCATGAAGATCAGAATGGTGGGAACAAACCCATCCAGGGACAACACACTCACAAGTTCTAGTATGTTTCTAAAGTCGGCTCTATTAAAATGATAGTCAACTGAATTTGGTAACCTTGATTTGATAAGCAAAGACGTCTAGCATTTAATCCTAATAGTTTTGGCCTTCATACTAACAACTTGATCAGTCAATTACTAAAATTATACTCCCTTTATTCCAAAGTATAAGTCAATTTAGTTTTTTCATTTTGGTAATTTTAATGCCATTCTAGATACCTATGCATTTTTTACCCTTTGTTTCTCTAATTTACCTTGTATAAAAATGCATTTTGTTACTTAATTTGTTTCTAGCGGTGCTCTCAAATTTAGTTAAATTTTAACCCCAGTTTCCTCTAGTTCATTTACGATTTCTCATTGATGGATGTTTTCATTATACAAAAGTTTTTACAAGTATTTTATCTTGATCTGAATTATCTCATACCTTATAATTTTGCACGGTGTAAAATACAGTGTTTCTTAGTTTAAGACTTGAAACAAGACTTCACGTTGGTATATGCTAATTCTGATACGTATTTCTTCACTAACCTTTAAAAGAATTCAGAATTTAAATAGTATTCAATTATTTTTGTTGGTTTTGTGGAGTGCTATCTATAAGAAATAGCTTACTATTGTTTTCCTCTAGATGCATATGTGTATGCTTTTGCTTGTGGTTATTTGGTCCGTAAAAAATTCCTTATAGCCCACGATCAGCAGATTGTTGGCCCAAAATCAAATCTATGAAACTTAAAATGGACATGAGTCCGGCCATAATTTTCTCTGTTCTTATCAATAGGATCTATTATTTATATTTTTGATGGCAAATAGATTGGCATTTGATTATGATATTCGATTCATGAATTGCACTTCTATTTAAAAATTATACCTTTAAAACAATTTGGCTAGTTTGTTATCACCCTGCAGTTTAATGTACTATGTCTTAGTTTGATCCAACCTCAAAGTATATTTTTAGGCTTTTGAACACAATTCCTTAATATGTTATTGCAGAAACAAGAGACCCGGGGACGTCAAGGGTGATAATTTTCTCCAATTTTAGAGGAAGTGTAAGGTAGAAAAAGAATACGAGTACATGTCATTGATAACTTATCTTTATTTTTTTAACATCACAATTTGTTCATAACTATACTGATGATATGCAGGGACATAATGAATTCTTTAAGCAACATCGGGGATATAGTCAAAGCAACTGAGTTTATTGGTCAAAGCACAGGTTTCCAACTCTTATTTTGTTAACTTTGTGTTTACTGCTGAGTGTCTTATATTCTTGTTTTAATCTCGACAGATTATTGCATTAGTTTTGCTTCTGGAATGATTTTACGCTGCATTATTCCTACATATATAAAAATGATTTGAAAATCTTTTTGCAGGGAAAGCTCTGAAAGCCCTGAAAGGCCAGTCACAAAAAGTTCAACAGGCCGTTCTAGAGGTAATTCTATTATTTCTTATTGTTTGCTGAGCTTCCTTCATTCACTTACTGCATTGAACAACAGAATTTTCGAGCTGGTAAATACAATGTAATAGTTGCCACATCTATTGGTGAAGAGGGCTTGGATATAATGGAAGTTGATCTTGTAATATGCTTTGATGCTAATGTATCACCACTAAGAATGATTCAACGCATGGGGAGGACTGGAAGAAAGCATGATGGACGAGTTGATATCCTTTTGGCATGATTGATGAATTTTATGAAATTTCTTTTCTTATGGCCTAGTACATCGGGACCCCTGAACTTGCAAAAATGCACCAGTTTTCCCCTTCAATACCACACGTCAGCTTCTACATATTTGAAAAGTTAAACCAATTAGAAACTAACACGTGGCATTGAGAGGGGGGGGGGGCATTGGTGCACTTTTGGCAAGTTTAGAGGGCTATTTGAAACTTTTAAAAGTTCAGGGGGCCACGTTTAGCTTTCTTTTATTAGATAATATAATCCCATTCGAGAAAATTTCACAGCCAATTTACTACTGTAGTTTCTTATTTGCTTACCGCTTAGTCAACTTGTACCTTGACCAGATTTACTAGTTTTAGCCTGTGAAGGGTCTGAACTGAAGGGCTATTTGCGAAAACAAGCAAATAGCAAAGCTATCAAGAAACACATGCATAACGGGGGAACACATAGCTTTACTTTCCATTCTAGTCCAAGGATGGTGAGATCCATTAACAATTTCTCTGCTTATCTTTCTTTTTATAGTGGTATTATCTTCTGTGCTTATAACTTGTCTTATTTCATTCTAGATCCCTCATATTTATAAGCCAGAAGTTCAATTTGTTGAGCTATCCATTGAGCAATACGTTCCTCGTGGGAAGAAAGTGAAAGATGATAAAAATGTGGAGGAACCTGCTTTGATAACCAAACTAAATGCTGCAGAAGCTGGTTTAATTGCCAAGTATTTTGAGCTTCCCGGTGGAAAAATTTGGAGACCATCTCTAATTTCCTTTCCTCATTGCCAGGCATTTCCTTCTAGAGTACATAAAGTAATGCATTCTAGTAGAACAGACATGTTGATTGATACAATGCAGTATCTACAAAATTTATCATTTTCCAGGGATATTGCTGAGGTTTGGTTTCAACTGTATTCTTTGGAATACCGTTTGCTGTGTATAATTACTACTTACAATACAAGTTTTGCTGGATGCAGGATGAAATCTCTTCAGGGAAATTGTTGGGAGTTGACACTGTCAAAAAAGAGGGCACTGATAAAGAAGGTACCGTATTTGTATGCAGTTGAAAATGTTTGTCAAAAGCATAGATACAGAATGCTTTTGTTGCATTTGACATTGAAAAAAACAATTCATATCTGCTGAAAGAAACAATACCTCATTCTATTTTCAAATGAAGGAAGAATAAAGAGAAGAATAAATACGTACAAACACTTGTGCTTTTCATTGAGATAAGTAGTTATCGTCCAAAGGCCAAAAGAACAATGCACAAATATGCAAGCATGTTTATTCTCTTTTCTGTAGATGTATAACATTTGAATTTGGAACTCCAATTTTTTCTTGCTTCTCTTTATAATAGAAAGTTTTGAACATTAATGAAATCCCTTAGAATTAAACCATTCAAGAAGCTGGAGGATCATTTAAGCCTAAGGAAGTATAGCATTATCCAGTAACTACCTTCCAGATTAACCGAAGACCTATCAGCTTCAAATCATGTGAATATGGCTGTCTTATTATGCATTTACATTCTTAACTTGCAGATGTGGATCTACTTGTTTGCAATGATTCTCCAAACACCAAGTCCCCTGAAAGAGTAACTGATAGTGATGCATTGCCCATGACAACCTCGAAAATCAAGAACCATGATGTGATGGATCTCCTTATGCAAAGTACTCCGGTCCATTCCTATCTTTTTGGTTCTGAATTTCTGTCGGTAGATGCCCATGGAAAGGTCACAATTTTGTCTGTTCCTGTCCTTCCATTGGAAGAGGCATGGCATTGTTTTAAACAAAATTCTTACAATTTGAAGACTCTGTGCAAAGAGCACAAGGAGAGTTCCGAACCAATACTTTCTGTACGACAACCTGAAACTTATAAGTGGGCAACATTTAAGTCCAATGGTGTGCAAGAAGATAAACTGGAAGAGGACAAAACGGTTCCTGAGATTCCATTGGTAAACAAGACACTTCCAAAGGAAGAAAATATTGTTAGTGAAGAACTTGGTTACTTAGAAATAAAGGCACCTTCTATGTTAATCGATGAGTGCGATAACTATTCTGAAATGAGTCCCAGGCTAACTAATATGATCCAGAGTGGGATTGTTCCAGAGTCTCCAGTCCATTATGTTGGTAAGTTTTCATGATAGAAGTCAGTAATCATAAGCTGATGTTCGATTCTTTTCTTGAATTGTTAGCTTATTCTTGCAATTGTATGATTTTTTAGTGGTCAATGAACAATTTCTTTATGTTACAGATGTCATTTCACCCATGAACATGTGTGCTGAACTACAGCCAAGCCTTCCTAGTCGAAATAATATTAGAACTGATACAGAAGGTATTGCCTTTCAAAACATGCTTCATTTTCTCGAATTAAATGAAATATAAATCTTTATGCGTGAGAATAATGTTGCTATAACAGGTGGTAGCCCGCTAGTTGGTCCAGCTGTTGAGAAAAGCAGTACTCCCTTAAAAAACTTTCCTCTAAGTAGCTGCAGCAGAGATTGGCTTTTGAGTCCTGGAGACAACTCGGGAAGTGTTAAACCGGTACGCAAGTTCAAAAGATTGCGGAAGCTTGGAGACAATGAGAGAAAAATGATAGCAGAGGAAGACAATAAAGAAAAATCTATTGGCAAAGGTAAGATAAATACGAGAATCCATTCTAGCACCAAAAAACTTATTCTTGTTCACCTGAGTTGTTTACTTGAGATTAGAGAAGGATGTCTTCTCTTTTATATAACTGCAAAGTATCCATTAGGTATTGGAAATAAAAAATAATACATTTGGTCTTATCATGTTCAGGTGAAAGGAAGAGAACTGGCAATGTCATGGTCTTTATAGAGGATGAAGCTGAGTATGCCAGATTTTGATATCAAAAATTATTTCATTCTTTATTTTGGTACTAATACGTAAGGTTATGTTGGTGAAAGGAATATTTATCGCCATTACACTTGTCTTCGACAAAATCTTTCCTGAAAAGTGTACGACAGTGTATAATTTTCTTCCATGGTAACTGATCTGCATTTTTATTGCACATAGGGTTTCTTCTGGAACTGATATATCTGATGATGAGGTAGTTCAACAAGACAACAGTTCTTACGATGATAGTTTCATAGATGACAGGATAAATCCTACTGCAGCAAGTACTGGAACCGAAACTGGTAAAATTGACATGATGGCAATTTATAGGTACTTCTCTCTCTTTTCTCTAATCATGTCAACCATTAGTATTTCCCACTTCCCAGTAGGCTTAGGGCCAGTTTGGGATTGCTTTCCTAGACTATTGTCCCGAAAAACTCCGTTTTTAAGCTTTTCCAGGCTGCTGTCATGAAAAGCTCCGGAAATAAATAGCAAACAGACTCCAATTAATTAATATTAAAAGTCAAAATCTTTTGTCCAATACCAAAATTGTTGTTATACAAAAAGTTTTTCAAGACAGTAGCTGCTACTGCAATCCCAAACAGACCCATAGTTGGTTAGTCTATGTGCAAGAATCTTTCTTCATCTTACTTATTTTGGTGAAGCTTCAACTGCAATATATTAAATATGTTTAGTGAACTAATTGATTTCATGCTTTTAGGCGTTCTTTGCTGACTCAGTCACCAATGGAGAGGGAAACAAATTCTTATGCAGCTGCCACACCTAATTGTGGCACTTCGACAAGCAAAAGCTCCTCTGTCAAAACCCCGTACCATTTTCTGACTCCGCAAACTGCAACGGAAAACAAGTCTGCCGAGAGAAATTCAGGTATTCTTCAGATGAACAAGGACATGATGTCAGCGGCGAGACCTTCCATTTTTCAGAATGAAAATGAGACAACTTTGGAAACAAGGAAAAGGAAACTGAGTTTATATCAGTCAGGAGATATTACTGCAATCAATCTCGAGCGAGAATTCTGTCAGGAGCAGGGTCGAGCTGAAAACTGTGAAAATGATGGAGAGATGTATCCTGATGATCAGTTCTTTGCAAGTATTGATCTGGATGCTGTCGAGGCTCAGGCGACTATGCTTTTCCGACAAAAACAGGATGCTGTTCCTAAGTCAAGCGAACTGAAAGATGACCAACAAAGTTGTCCATCTTTTGATCTTGGAATATGGTAATACAGAGGAATTTGCAAGTAGATTCCTTGCTTTTTGTCTGAAGAGTTGCTGAGAGTATTATAGAGATATAGGTAAATTGGTGCAAATTAATGTAATTTATTTAGGAAATGAAATTTTTGTTATGTATAGAAAGAAAGGTTGATGTCCACTGTACATAAACTTCAGATCAGAAATCACAAGTGCCTATAAGCTCATTACTGCATCTTTGATTTATATTTCTCTTGTTTTCACTTCAACTTCATTTTAGGTAAATAGAACCCTTTGAACTATGTGGTATAGCCAATTTGTTCATTTAGTCCCTATCCTACGCATGTTATCCTCCATTTGATCATTGTGCTATGTAAATTGTTACTCTTTTCGGTTCTTTGTATTTGTCATTTTTTATTTTTCATCAAAACTAATAAGATATTTGATGCACTATTAAAATACTAACTAATCTATTTCTTTTATTTTATAGTAAAATTTTATCTCTTCTTAATTACCAACTAATAAATTTATTTACACTTAATTTCTTTTTTAATTAATGCACGGGTAAACTAGGAAAATTTTGTTAAAAACTGCATTGATATTTTAAGATGACAAATATTAGGAATTAAAGTAAAAGTTTAAAATGATAAATATTAATAACCGTGCTTGTATTGAGCAATTAATTAACATTTAGGACCAGTAAAAGCTAATTTAACAAAATTTCACATATTAAAAGGACTAAAAATGTAATAAATTGAATAGCACACGATTTAATGTATAGCAAAGCACTTTATGCCAAACTCCTTTCTCGTAATTATCCTCGAAAGTAGTAACAAAAAAATGAAAAATGGATCGACATTTAATCTTCCGCTACTGCACATTGAACCATTGAAGTGAAAGAAAAAAGCTTGACAAATCAAACATTAGAATATCAAAGCATTTGAACATTACATACCATTTCTACATCCTAAAGCCTAAGGTTTTACATTTTTACATGAAAAGAGTAAGTAGACCGCCCACCCACAATCGAACTTACAGCTCTTTACTCTTAAACAGAGACCTGTGGTAGGAAAAAATGGAGGCCACCCAAAAAAAACTACTGCTGAGGCATCATCGACATTGCTCGTCTAAATTGTAAAGATTGCAATGTCGACCCTGGAAAGTTTTTGTCATTCGGAAAAAACAATCCACCTTCTCCAGGCATCAAGATTTGTTGGTTGCCTAAAAGACTACTTCGACCGCTTTTTGCAGGTGAATCTTCCTTTCTGTTCTTCACATACTTAAAGAACTCTGCAACTTGACGAGCATAACTTCAAGATAAAAAAAAAAAGAAAAGCAAACACATTAGCCCAATATCACACAACATTCTTATTTCAAAATGAACAAGAAAAGGCTTGTTTGATTGCTTTCCCAGTTGTTGTCGCTAAAAGCTCCACTCACAAACTTTCTATAGGAGCAACATATTTTGTTCTTGGACAAAAGATTTTGACTATTAATACTAATTAATTAGGATATGCATGCTATTGATTTCCCATTGTCAAAATACGGGCTTATAAGGAAAGCTTGAAAATGGAGCATTTCATGACAGCAATCTGGGGAAAACAATGCCAAACCGACCCTAACTAGAAAAACAACCATAATTCAATCCTATTATAATAATTAAAGGAAAAAAATCACAATATTCTTCAATCTTAGTTTCATGAGTTTGCACTTACTGCTCCTTAGCTTCAACATCTCTGCTGAAATCGATATTGGCTTCGCAGTCAAGGATCAAGGCAGGCACCTGCTCATAACCAAACAAAAGTTAGACAAGTTTCATTGACAATTCACATGGTTAACGTGAATTTTACAGGCAAAAAAGCATTAAGATACCTTTTGAATACTTGAATGCATATGATCGCCTTCCAAATAAAACACGCGATCTCTAATCTCGGGATGCAAAGAGCTGTCCAGTTGTAGGGGTGGCTTGCTTAAGGATAAGACTCCAGTGGCACCACTTTGGGAAGGGAATAGCCAGCTCTCGTGCTTTTCATGCAAGCCACGGAGATAATCAATGGAGACACCGCCCTCTTCTGCCCTCCTTCGAAGCTGCATTCTCTTGTGACAAGTATCAGGTGTGGCTCTAAGATAGATGAAACCATCAGGAATCAGCCCGGGCAAAACCGAGACAACTGGGTCAAACCATGAGTCGTAGATGTTGATTTCCATTTCATTCATCCACTTTGCTTCATGAACAGCTCGTACAAACACCTTTATAATGAACAGTGATGATTAAGATTATCAGCCTTCAAATTTGTTCTCTTGGACTAGACAACCAATGAAAACAAAGTTTTTGAATCCATGTTTGGTTATGGTGACAACACCATCATTCTCATACAGCATCACTTCACCATTATACTAAAATAGGATGAGGATTTTGTTTAAGTTCAAAAATTTATATTAAAAAACATGACAGAATGAGTGCATTCAGTCCATAAACTTCGACTTGGCAATAGTTAGTCTTGTTTTTCGAGTTGGTCAAAACTGGAAAGTAGCAAACAGTCAAGGGGCCAATGTATAGAACGCACCATCGAAACTGAATATTTGACATATGTCACCCAGTTTTTGCTACATCAAATAGCCAGATTTTTTTCCCAGCCTGATAACCAAAACCTCCATTACACTTTTCAGAACTCATCCTCTAATATGGAGAATTCAACCATCAGGTTAGTCATGGACCAGTTGTAACGCATTTTTCAAAACCAAAAATAGATTAATAAAATGAGAATTTACCATTCTGTCGCTAAAAACACTCCTCTCCATCAACCTGAGAGGCTTCACTCCAGCGGATGACTCTCGCTCCTGCATCACTCTTGTAACAAACACATAATTCTGAAAGGTATAAGCATACCGATGAGGCTCTGCATAGAAAGCATCGAGTATATTGAAATGGTCTGGCCCTATATTCTGCCACTTATCAATGGGTTCGGGAACCACTTCAACAAGATCACGAAGCTCTATCGTATCACTGACTATTCTCTGAAGAAAAGTCGTTTTTCCCACGCTGATATTGCCCTCGACACAAAATGTGATTCTATCCTTTTGTGAAGATTTCACATCTGTACTTGTTTCCTTTAGTTCTTCGTCAACAGTCTCTTTGATAAAAACAGTTATGCTCTCCGCATGATTTTTATGAATTATTCCAACAGAACTCTGCAAGTACTCAACCATTTTCTCATTTGACTTCCCACGGAACTGACAAATAGCAAACAAGAATCAAAGTCATTAAAATTCAAAATGCAGAACACACTCAACAATAAAATTTTATTATATTCCCTAATCCATGTGAGAAACTGAAAGTATAATCGACCAAAATCTGCATTGGAATTCGAGTATACTGAAAAACTAGATAAATCAAACGGACAAACATAGTTTTCAGTTGCAGCTTGCAATCAACAGAAGTTTCACCAAAAAAACCAATTCAAAGTGTCATGTGCAAACAAATAGTACTACAATGTATAATATAGGGATTAGGTCAGCTAAATTTTGAAAATTAAACATAAAAGAAACAATATATTACCTTGTCCTTATAAAACTGTTTGAGTTCAGACATTCCTCTAAAACCGTTCTCCACCAATTTCTTCAAATTTTTAGGCCCAACCCCTGGAATTGTCAACAAATCAGCATTACCCAAAACCTCATTAGACCCTCTTTGCCGCCTATTCAGTTTCACTCCCTTCTCCTCATTTTCATCCGTTCCCTCTTTATCACCGTCTCCCTCAGAAGCCTTTGAACCCCCATTTGCAATCGCTGCCGCAGCCGCCACAGACCCATCAGAACCGGCCACCGTACAGAACCAAGCAGGTCGGGCAACGCCCCAAGCCCGGAACGGAGCTCCGGTGATTTTAACATCAGAAGAACACCGGCATGTACTACTAGCGTAAAAGGCAGGTCGAATAGTGGGTTTTCTAGAAACACAAGCGGAGAGAGAAGAAAAACCGCCGGCGGGAAGAAGAGATGCCGGCGGCATAGAAAGAGAAGAAGAGGAAGAGTGTAGGGTTAGAGCTTTAGTAAGAGAAAGTCGAAAAGCCAAAGAGGAAGAAGAAGAATTGGGTTTAAATGGAAAAGGCATGGAGAGAAAACCAGAACTAACAGAAGTAGAAATGAGAGGGGTTGAAGGACTTCTGGAAAACAGCTTCTGCATCCGTAACAAGCATTTCAGTCCGCTTCCTGCCAAACAAAAGAAGAGGGAAACTGGGATTACGAAAAAGAGAGGTATTTGGTGAAGGAAACAGATAAAGTGGAATGGGGGCAACCCAAAATTAGGGTTTAAGGCGGGGTTTGTCTGCTTCCTCGATTTTGGGGTTTTTAGGCAGTGATTAAGCACCAAATCTAAAAAGAAACGGAAACAAGGAATTAAAATGTTTTGTATGATATCTTACCAAAATAAATGTTGTATTTCGTATGAAAATGTTTTGTACTGATAGTATCTACTTTCGTGTCCTTCCCTCACTAATTGGCCGTTTGATGTATTATGTGGTTCACTAAAGGCGTAAAACATATTTTCTTCCTTCAACTTGTGGCTTCCAACTTTCATTTCATTT
>CATIWQ010054406.1:0-30134 GCA_949673415.1 Euphorbia schlechtendalii | reverse complement strand
AGTATGGCTACAGCCCTACCCCAGCCGCCTGATTCGTTTACCAGAGTAGTAGAAGTTCCAAAACTTCCATATCCCTAATTTCATTAAGTTGCAGAAAAATAAGAGTAGGAAGACGAAGTAGGGGAAAGTTAAGGATGTGGGTTGAGTAAAACGAAATGTTTAATGGTTGTAGGGTCCAAATCGGCCTTCAAAGTTAATTAACTAGCTCTAAACGGTGCCGTTGTAGAGCTTGGTAATCAAACAATTTTGACCTCCTATCTATTTGAAAATGACGCAGCAACTGTCCTTAACCCTTATTAATTCATATGAGTGAAATGAGTTAATTAACTAGCTTCTCCTAATTCTCTTGCAATATTTACACTGTTGTTTTTTGTAAATGAGTTTTAAGAGTGATATACACGTAGATATTAATTCTTAACACAACTCATTTAAATTTGTGTTTAAAGGCCAAATATATAAATACCCTTGAATTTATTTTATTGTTTGTTGTTGTTTAGAGTACTTTGTTAGTAAAATTGTTTCCAGTAAAAAAAATACAAATAGTAAATGTTGAATAAGTTCTCAAATGTCCGCATTATATATCTATCTATATATACATATTTTCTGACTGAATTTTTCACCGACCGGAAACCGGATTCACAATCAACAACTGCATACCAGACAGCCCTACCCCAATATGCATCCTGGCACCGTCACTGGCCACATCAGTAGCTGTCAGACACAAGTTAACAAGTTGTAAAAAGGCAGCAGTATACAACATCAATGAAATTCTCTCAACTTTCAACTTCGAGTGATCACCATAATCCCAATGAGTCTTTTGTATCGATCTTATTCTCGAGGATCTAAAACTCGCGTTTTTTATTTTATTTTGTTGTTGCTTAACAGTTCAATCGTTCTTTCTTGTATCAAAGAAAAGGGGCATCTTTCTTCCGCAAATAATGGATGATCACTATATACGGCTACGAATCCAAAAGCCATTCAATTATTTAGAGAGGCTGTTCAGAGCCATTGAACTTGTTACCAGGCCATAGTCAACTCTATGAAAAAAAATTAAAAACAAAACTGAAATGTGACAATTGACTTTGGTAAATAACATATACACACACAGAATGCACCATTTTGATGATTACTGCCCGACTTTTCGTTCCTAGGACGTTATCAAACCTTTAGCTGATTTATTGATGCTTAGCAACTGCCTAATTTGATTTTTTCCGCCTAACCACCGTCTTGTCTGATTTCCGCCTAATGGGGGCCTAGGACCATTTTTTCATGATACTGATTTTATAATAATTATAGTTCAATTTATTTAACCACAAAACATAACTCGGTTGACAAAATTAATACACATCAAAACGTTTTTAGTATAGACTTTTTATTTTGGTTTTTAGTATAGACTTTTTATTTTGAGTCTCAAAACAAAAAGCAAGCCACAAAAAATTAAGAACTTTGAGATACTACAGATCAAAATTTATATTTGGAATAAATTTTTTTATCATGATATATATTTAAAATTAATAAAATAAATAAATAAAAATACAAATATGATTAATCCATAACTGGGTTCCGATTAACCTCGTCTCGATCCCGAAGAGTCTTACCACCTAGTGTCTAACAATTTTTGAAACATTAGCTCTTTTTAAAACTCCTAACAAAGAGTGGGAATTCCACTTTGTACGAGTATTAGTGCATTCGCCCGGACACAAAACTAGTGTCTCACATGTTTTTCACTCATACAAACACTTCAAATAAATCATGATTGGTCAATGTGAATACAACATTATGAATTATTTTGCTTCAAATATATGAATTTTATTGTGCATAGTTCGCATTTCACCAATGTCACAATTCAGTATTTTTTTTTTAAAGTAGCATTTTTGAAATGAACAAGTATCGAACTCAATCATTTATTTCCATTTTTTAAGCGTACAACAATACCTAATTGGTAATTCAATAATAAGTTGAATTATCTATAACTAGAAAAACATTTTTTGATGAACTACAAAATAAAAATGTTTTTCATATGTATAAATTATAATAGACCTAATGCATAATTTATACCTTGAATTTGACCCCAAAAACTAAATTATCCTCTCAACTTTCAAACGTATCACCTAATCCCTTAGAATTGTAATTGTAAATACCATATCAAATGACCCCAAAAATCCTACATGACAGCTGACAATGCACTTCTTGAAAATAGAAGAGCGTGAGTTTTGGGAAATAATATTAAGGATCGGAGTCCTAAGAACCTTTCTCATGTATGGATGACATGTGTCCTGTATGATAATTTTATGCTATTAATTTTTATTATTTTAATGTTTTATGGAACACATGTCATCCATTAAAGAGAAATATCTTTAGAATCCGGTCCTAATATAATTTCCTGTGGTTTTTTTTAACTAAGAATGATTTTTTTTTAAAAAAAAATTCATGCCTCAAACATTTCAAGCGTCCTCTTGCCTCCTCTGACCTCTCCTCCCCCTCCTTCATCTAATAGATTCAAGGTAAAATTTATTTAAATTTTTTCTTTGTTTGTTTATTCTTTAGTGGTCATGGCTTGTAATCATCCAGAGGAATTTCAGCTACGGTGACGGCACCGGCAGAGGCTGCTTCATCATCGAGTATCGACGAACGATGTTATTGTGGTCGGATGCACCGTGGGACCTTAACTACAATCCTCTGATTCAGATGTTAATCGCTTCGAAGCTTAGGGTTTAGGCTTAGAAATTGAGAAGTGATGATTTTTATTCAATTGGATACCCAACGCAGTTGTCGCTTCTAATCGGAGTTAAAAAGAAAGGGTGGTCGGTGGTGGCCGGATGTGAAAAGAAAGGGTGGCTGGATGTTGAAAGATGGTTGGAGGTGAAAATAGTGGGTGGTCGGAGGTGGTCAAATTCATTTGTCATATAAGAAAGGTTTTGTTTTTTTATTTTTATAATTAATTATTGTGTCACGTGTCGTAACATGATAGGTTTAACTAATTTATTAGGACACGTGGCAACGCATGTGTTTACTCTTCCTCAATTTTGTGGTTGTATTAGTAGATGCAATTTTTTACAGGTTTAAGGTTTATTTTTTGGAATTAAGTTTTAGGGATAAATTATGCATCAAGCCAATATAATATAATATCTAGCGTATGTATACAGTGACATAATTATAGCACTTACAGAATAATATTCTTTTGTTTAAAAGATATAACTATGTATAACACCAATTGATTGATTCAAGTGGAAAATATATGTAAGGTTTTATGTTCGATCCTTGTGAATGCAGAAAATTTCCATTATGAGACTCGCCCACAGCAACTAGGTGGGCGAACCATATCACATCTAGATGTAATCAAGGCAAAGCTCCGACGAACTAGACCGACAACGAAAAAAATATACCTAGTTTGATTAGATCTTAATTTTGTAAAATGTTTTATTAGTACCATACATTTGTAAATAAGACTAATGGTGAAAATAATAACTTAAGACAATAATTATTATTTTAATTTTATAACTAATATATTTTAATTTTTTTATAAAGATATTAATTGTAGTGATATGTATATATATATATATATATATAGATATATATATAGATATATCATAATTTACGCTCTATAAGTCAAAATTGGATAAGAGAATTATAAAATATCTCAATTAGTCTCTGAAAAGAATGTATTTGTAACTGAAAAGAAAAGAAATGTATTTGCAATATAGATATTAGATTCTTGTCACATCCGAACTAAAGTGAGAGTTTCACTTTTAATTTGATAATGTAACCGTAATTGTGTAAAATAAAAAAAAAAATTGCTACATGTAAACTCATGACAATATTTAATATGGGTTTCAGAAGTATTTATTGCTTATATTTACATGAAAAATAAAAAAATTAAAATGGATTAGTGTATACATTTACTATTTTAAACTTCATATGATTGATTAGAGGTTTGATGTCTCCTATGTAGGTTCGATTTTGCTTGACTTTACAGGCCACATTCAGAGTGATACAATTCAGATTATGATATACAGTCAACGTACTGAACATAGTCTTGTTTTAGACAAATTTTATAATACTCATACAAAATATATTTTCACAACTTGGCAAAGAGATTTATTTATTTTCTTATGTTGACTAGTATTTTGTTTATTATTTAATAAAACAAATGCACGTAGACTGGAGTTGGATGAGTGTTTGTGCAAAAATCCTTCAATTTGATAACAAAAAATCATGTAGGTTTAATTGATTTGCATTTCTAAATTGACAATGGGTAAAGTTGAAAGATTAACAATCAAGATTTAATTTTTAATTGTTTGTATGTTCACAGTGCTATAGATCTCAATCATTAATATTTAACATATGATTGAAATTGTCTCAACTTTACAAATTTATCATTATCAAATTTAGAAAATCAGAATTCATTTGAATATCACACTCTAGTTCGTACAAATTATGTCCATCAAAATATAGGAAACCAAATGCTAGAACTACATATTTTAATTTCTTAAGTTTATATTATACTTCAAATTTTGTTTCTCGCCTAGTTAATCCACTTGCTAGCTATGTCGCATATGTTACTTGGAGGGTATTTCTCAAAACTTATCTTTTTTTCAACTTCTTCTTAAAATTTCCTTTTAAATTGATAAGTGAATAGTAATTCAGAGCTACTTTTCACTTATTTTCTTAAAAAGAATTTTTAAGTTAAAAAGAATGAATGAGAAACACTTCACTACTTAACTTAACTTTTAAGTTAAAATTTTCTCATAAATATCTTTTAAGTCATAGATCATAAGTTATAAGTTCAGAGAAACACCCAATTTATATAAAACTTGCATCATTTAATTATGTTTCATAAAAATCGAATTATGTATGTATTGTGTCGCTAAAAGTACATCATATGAACGAATATTCATTTGTTTAAACTGATATGAAACACAATTGATGCAGTGGAAGAGCTAATCCAATCCCGGAACAAGATTTACAGAATAATTAAGATAAAAATATAATAAATATTGAAACAAAAAAATATATTTTCGACGAAAGAAAATATTCAAATTATAAAGTCCCAAATAGGAATTTTACACAAATATTCAATTTTTTTTACCACTTTATAAACTTAAGCATCAAGATCCAATACACAAGAATTAATTAGCTAGCCTATACTTACAAGAAAATCCCAACAAAATCAACTTTTCTAATCCAATTAAATAATGTAATCTCCTCTATATCAAAATTAAGGATATAATTAAAAACAAGTTACTATCTTCATAGTCTTCCACGCCCCATAAAATATATATAAAACTCCACCTTGCAATCAATCCATTCTTCAGTTATGGAGTCTTTCACTAAAACCAAGGCAGTTAAGCTCCGAAGCCATCTCGACAAGTACTTAATTGCACACGACGACGGAGAAACCGTTTGCCAATCACGAAACGGTTCGACCCGTAAAGCTAAATGGTTTGTGGAGCTTGTCCATGGAAGAACTGACGTTTTACGCCTCAAATCATTCACCGGTAAATACCTCATCGCCTCCGATTCGCCGTTTCTTTTAGGGATGACAGGAAAAAGAGTTAACCAAACGGCACCGGAAAAGACTTCCGATTGGAGATTAGAGTGGGAGCCCGTAAAAGACGGGTTTCAGGTGAAATTAAAGAGCTGGTGCGGCAAGTTTCTGCGGGCGAACGGCGGAACTCCGCCGTGGAGGAACACGGTGACTCATGATGAACCGCATACTGGTTCGATGGTGAGATGGATTTTGTGGGATGTGGAGGCGGTGGAAGCGACGGAGACTGAGTCTTTGTCGGAGTATTTGTTGTCCATGTCGAGTTTTTCTTCTGTTCCTGATGATGTTCTTGGAGCCGCTTCCGATGATTATTTGGGATCGGATCCGGGTTCGCCCATATCGCCGGTTTCGGTTGTCTCGTCGGTCAGAACTCGGAGGTTGACCGTAGTGACGTCTATGTCTGCAAGGCTGTCTCCGAAGAAGGTACGCCATTGTGTTTTTCTTACTTAGTCAGTGATTACTCTTAAATTATTTAATTAATTACAAATTTGTCAATTAATCTAATTATATTTCAATACGTTGAACTAAGAGGTTATATATTTGGTCCCAACAATTAAATTAACAAGAGAGGTAATTTAATCTTTATCCCTTTTCAGCAGTAAATACATGGTAAGTTGGTATATACATGGTACATAAATAAAGACAATGAATCTATTAAGTTTAATGTATTAAAGATTATAAGTTACTGAAGTGTTTAATAAGGACTAGAAATCAATTCAGGTTCTGGTGTTAATGAGAAATCCAGTAATTAATCTTATAGTTATGGTTAGATAATTAATTGCAAAAATAAATAAATATGTTTCGAGTATGTGTATAGCTTTCTTCCAATTTGGTAGTTAGTTATTCTTTAGTGGAAATATATTTTCTCAAGATAATATGGTCAAGCATTGTGATGTGAAAATACGTACCTATTCAATTAAGCTTGCTTAAGAAATTAAATAAATTAGTTTCATTAAACATCAAATTTTCAAAATAGTTGTCAAATTCACAAAATAGGGAGAGAAGAAAAAAACTTCAAATTACTCAAATATTCACTAAACTGAAAAGGAATGAATTTTAGCCGTAATAATCCTTTTTGGAGTATTTGGATATCCTTCTTTTAAAAAAAACATCAGTGAATTATGACGTGGAAGGATAAGGGGGGAAATAAATAAAAGTGAAAAAAAACTATTGGAAAGATTACAAATAGCATAAAGAGTTCCATAATGGGATGATTAGAAAAAGCAAAAACAACAAATTTAACATACTCAAAACTAAAATTGTCGAATGGTCCATAATTGAGGCTTCAATATTTTCAAGTTAGATTGCCTTGCCTTCCCTTTCGCCCTATATAAAGTTGAGTATATACAAAGAGAAAAATTCAACTTAAACATTATGCATTATTTCAGTTCTTTCTTGATATTTTTTGGAAAAGATAAATAAACAGAAAATAAATTGAATTCATTCTAATTTGTCATTAGATTAAAAATGAATAAATACTAATCGAAATAAGTTGAAAAGAACGAAAATTTAAATTAAATAAATAAAAGTACATAAACAAATTATGATATACTTTAGTCGTTAAAATCACATTAACATATACAGGATTTTAAATTTGAAACCTTAACTCAGCAGAGTAGAGTGCAATACAAATTGTGTATAAATTTGAGCTACCTAAAAACAAGAAATTTAGAATTTTATATTTCTTGTTTTGATAAATAGGGATTTGGAAGAGTGACATTGATCACTCCTCTACTCGGTGGGGCCTCTTAGGCTCTCTATTTCCTAGAGGGTCTCGGTCAGCCGCCACGATTTTCTTCCCTTTGATCTTCTGTTGACTGATTTGCTAATTAAGAAGTGATCTATATTTCCTCCCCGTCGCTGTTCTATTAGGCTCCGCTTGGAGCAAGGAAAAGAAGAATCATAAAAAAAAGAAAAAAAATGGATAATATTTTAAAGGATGGAAATATCAAGTATCAGATAATATTGTGTTTGGGAAGAAATGATGGAATCATAAAGTAAAGTGGTATTTAAATTACTTAATTAAAAAGTGAGTGTGTATGAATAATATAAAGATGGAGGGTTAATTTTGAAATTACACCTCCCTTTCTCTTGGATTCGCCCAAATTGGGCGAAATGAATAGTGACCATTACAATGGAAGGGAGAAGAACTTGTTTCACCCAGGTTTCTTTTGATTGTTACTTCACTTTCATCCCAAGCATGGGAAGTCAGCTCCCTTCCTTTCCTTTCCTGTGAAAATCAATCTCCCAAGCAAACCCTTAAACTCTAAGGTGAGATGTTTAGAGTCTCTTGTTATGATCTTTAAATTTGAGAAAATCGCAG
This sequence comes from Euphorbia schlechtendalii, assembly GCA_949673415.1. Lineage (NCBI taxonomy): Eukaryota > Viridiplantae > Streptophyta > Magnoliopsida > Malpighiales > Euphorbiaceae > Euphorbia > Euphorbia schlechtendalii. The sequence goes on along the minus strand of CATIWQ010054406.1, from coordinate 22,263 downwards.
TAAGTTTCTCCCCGACTTTCCTAGTCACCTCGGGTTAGGGGGATATTTGACGTGTTGGTGTTGCTTCTCTATCTAATATAATAGTTCCTTCCTTGGTGCTCGCAATGGAATCAAGTCCTTTGGGATATCCGACTGTTTATATTCACTACTCATTTGGGGCCAGGGCCTATGGGTCGGTGCTTGTGGCAACAGGGTTGACGCCTTAAGGACTCCTATTGGCCTCTGATGAGTATCATAGGAAACCCAACCTCGTGCTCGACTCATCGCTCCTGCCAATATGTCGGTCTTTTAGTGAATAAATCTTTCTTAAGGTCTGCGCTCCTCATTGGGCGAGAATGTCTACATCACATTGTATCCTTTGATACAAATCAACGTCTTCTGAAATCTCTTGACATTCTTGGCTCGCCATGGTGACCTCTATTGGCTCGGTCCTGCCTTTGGGAGTTCATGGGACTTTGAGACCTTTCACTGTGCCTCTCGACTCTCTCCTGGACAAGAACAGCAGAAATGTTTTGTTCAAGGTATTGCGATGCTTGAGGTGGGGACCTGTCCCTACAATATACATGGCTCTAAGATTAAGATTAACTACCATGAGATGAGTAAGTAGAGTTAGTCTGGAATAGTCTTCTTTCGAAACCTAAATTTTTTTCTTGCCGAACAAGAATCTATGCCCTTTGAACATTTATTTGGTTGACCGACCATTGTACTACCTCGATGGTGCATTTTCCAAATAATATCTCAGTCAATAAATAAATTTAGATAGCTTAACACACATTTATCTTTTAAGTCGTTCAAAAAAAAAACAAATAAAAGCTATTGGTAAGTCGAGGATTGCTTGGATGAATCTGAAGTCGTGAATATCACTATCAGATTGAAATTATTTCGGTGGTTCTACTAAATTTTCAATCGGATAAAATCAAAATGTTTAACAAGAACTTCGAACGCAAAAATGTTGAGATTTTTTTTTTGAAACAGAATGGTATTGCCAATTTCAGGTATATATATTTATCTAAAGGACATGTAAAAAATACATGAATTTTCTGAATTATACAGGTTCCGACAATACATGACATTTCGGGTAAAATACAAGTTTTTTGTAAAAAAAACATGACTTTTCGAGATAAAAACATAAAAAATTTCTGTTCTAGCTGTCCCGTCAGCTTGACCTTGGCCTAGGGCGCTACCCCTGTACCCAGCTGCCGGGGACGCTACCTCTGAATCCCCCGAATCGTGATCGAACTCAAACAAGCGTGTACTTTGTATTTTCCCGACTTGTGTGATTATATGTCACTAAAATACTAACAACTGTTTATCATGTATTAGGTTACTTGTTAAGTCTGTAACAAATTATTACTCGTAAATAATTAACGCGAGCATTGCAACGCGTGTGTGAAGCAATTCGTTCTCTGATAAGAAAACTGAAAACTAATAATGGAGCTCAATTATTTATCGATCAACAGTCAAACTATTCTGTCAAGAAAGATGATTGCAAGAACACGCAATCATTGATAAAAAAAAATAACTTTAGGTGACTGGGTTCCTTGAATGTTCCATCTTAATCCAATATTAATTAAGTTGATGTTTACTGCCTTTTCATTTTTAATTAATAGTATTAGCTCAATATAATACCCAATTAAGTAGCATTCATATGGTGGCCTACTTACTTATTCCATCATGTAATAGAATGGCTGAGAATGATATTCTATAATTCAATATTATTCATTTGCAGCTAAAATCTGGAAATGCCGGTGCAATTTTAATGCTTCCCCGTTTTGGAAGAACTTAAAACGAGGAACAGGATATAACGTCAATTTAAAATTTTAATATTATATTATTGTTCTTAATAAAAAGAATAATAAGATAAGAACTAATAATTATAAAAAAATGAAAAGTGATATTACTTTAATTTATTCTTCAAAATGGGAAATAGATCCATTCCTCGTATTTGAGAACTTCATTTTGGAAAAAAATCATACAGGGGAATAAAAATAGGGAATATGATTGGAGAAAAAATATTGTATATCCTGCGAAATAAAGTTTAGGGCATGAAAAATGATTGATATAGTTGGACATGTTTTAAGAAGATTGTTTTTGTCACTGTCGTACTTTTAGCTTGTTAATTACAAAATTTCAATGAATAAAATAATAAAAATAAAATATTTGAAGTGTTATAGAAAATGAGTTAAAAGTAGTATGAGTAGTGGATAGAAACTTTATATTTTCTGTGTATCTTTTACAAACTGAGGTTGATCATTTGGAGAAAAAAATATTTTTCAGCAACAATGTTGTATTTATTTTTTATTTTATTAACTTTTAACTATTTAAAGAAAATTATAAGTTGAAAAAAATTATAAATAACAACTGATCGTTGAAAAATTATAATATAAGATATGAAAATAAAACAAAAGAATGTTTGGAAATTAAAAAAATACTCATAAGATAGTTTCACTAGGTTACAATGGAAACACTCATATACATATTGTCATGTAACGGACACATGAAAAAGAGGTTTTAGGTTTAGTTTGTGGAAAATTATATGATTACACGGGCTCCCATCTAACGCTCATTACTGAAAGTTGGAATAATTCATTAACTTATTTCAACTTTCAACGGTCATGATTGGATTAATTTTTTAAAAGATAATTAATTATGTTAGATGTGAGCACAATGTAAAATACCGAGTCCTCTATTAAAATGTCCTTAGTAAAATGAAGAATCAAAATGAGAAAAAAAGGTCAAAAATTAAATTTGTCGTGCCCTTAATATATACTTATTATTGAAATATTTTTATTTTGTTTAATACTACTATTAACTAATTTATATATTTTGTCATCTTATTTGTTCATTATAGCACATTTTCTCACAAATTGAAGAGAACATTCAGAAGATGAGATTTTTATTTTAAAAATAATTTAGATAAAATTACACAACATGAATGAGAAGATGCAACATTTTTCTCCCCAATTACTTTTAGCTCTCTTCTTTTTGGTAGAAATTACTTTCTGCTTTCTATTAAAGAAATTTATTAAACAAAATAGCCACGTAATTGACGCCGCGTCCACTTTCTACTGCTATGGCCGGCTGGCGCTGAGTAATACGACGCTTCATCCAATTGTCATCTTCTACGTATAAAATCTCAACTCCCCTGCATCCGAATCTGAATCTGAACACAAAATCATTCAACAAACATGCAATCTTAAGTTCGCAAACAGTTGTGTCTTTGTCTAATTGGTTTCTTTGCATCTCAATTTCCAGTCAAACACACAGCTCCGGTTAGGAATGGAGTTTTTCAACAAAGCAAAAGCTGTCCGTCTCCGCAGCCACCACGACAAGTATCTTTACGCCGATGACGACGAGGAATCCGTCACTCAAGATAAAAACGGATCCTCCAAGAACGCAAAATGGGTCGTCGAATCGGCACCGGGATCTGATTCAATTATCCGCCTCAAATCCTGCTACGGCAAATACCTCACCGCCACTAACATGCCTTTTCTGCTGGGCATGACTGGCCGGAAAGTCCTTCAGACACTACCCAGAAGGCTCGATTCGTCGGTGGAGTGGGAGCCCATTAGAGACGGGACCCAAGTGAGGCTCAAAACCCGGTATGGCCACTTCTTGAGAGCTAACGGGGGACTGCCGCCGTGGAGAAATTCGGTGACCCATGATATCCCACATCGGACTTCAACTCAAGATTGGATCCTTTGGGATGTTGATATTGTTGAAATTCAAGTCAAATCTTCTAGAAACAAACCAGAGCCACCGCTGATTGACCATCAAGATTCTCTGGATTTCGATTCGAGTTCTCCCTCTTCCGCATCCGTAGCTTCCGGCGCTTTTTCTCGACAAGAGGTAAGAATCTAAATCTAAATATAAATTCTGGATCTTTTCAATTGGGGATTTTTCGTAAATACGTGAAGTTCAATTTTTTTGGTAGTCAACGGAATCAAACGTGAGTTCGCCGCCGAAATCAGAGGGAAGAACTATATATTATCACGTGGCAGATGAGAAAGGGGAATTCGACGATGATTTGGTAGAAGCGTACTCAATGCATTTTAAGGGGAAAGGGGTGGACGAGTTGACTCAGAAGTTAAGGGAAGAAACGGGTCTGTATGAGATAATAGTGTGTTCTAGGAGTCCATTGAATGGGAAGCTTTACCCTCTTAGATTACAGCTTCCTCCAAACAATGCTGATATGCATGTTGTCGTCGTTCAATCTTCATCCAAATGTGAGTTTCTTATTTCTCTTCGTTTCGGTTCACATTTGTTTCATTGTTGGGATCTGTTCTCATCTTTGTTCTTGCTTATTTTTGTGTTTGGTGGAACAGTGGGTAAAGAATTTGGGGGAAAATGAAGGAACTGCGGAGATGAGAGAAGTGTAAATAACGAACTTTATTTAATTGTAATTCAAAGGAAGTGGACAGAGGCATCTGGTATGTTGTATTGTTGCTTCTACCGAACTTTATTCACAAATCTATTCACACTTCCCAGTTTATAGAATTAGTAATAGAGCATGGGTTTCCCTGCAACACCATCTCCTTGTAGCTTCGTTGATCCATTTTTTGTTTTAATTTTCTGTTCAATCATTAAAGTGAGACCTATTGAGTTTCCGTGTTCTTTATCTACTGTAATTAGCTAGTTCCTCCATGCATTAAGCTTATGGTCATCAAAACTTTTCAAGACATTAACCACACGAGTAATACACAGAGAGTAACATAGCCCTAGTTGCCAGTACTCTTCTTAATGTAATTGATGATCCAGTTTTTGTCCATTTTAAAACTCAAGCATGCAATGCGACATTTGATCCAATTAAAATTTATTGTTCCATATCCAATTCTTTTGTCGAAGCCCGCTTTCTCCACTTTCTCAGTATCATGCATAGAAATCCAGCACCACCAACCCCAAATATATGTGGCCATTCTTTCAGACTAAAATGAAACCGCAAAACCACAAGATACAAACATAATTTTTTTCCCAAGATAGCTAAAGGCATTGAACTGTACATTTTTATTATCTAAACCGCATAAATCGATAGCAGTTTCCCATAGGAAGATGGATACCCGCGGTGGAATACGGAGATTCCAAATATTAAGTGGGCAAAATGCTTTTTTCAGGTTTGAAACTGTTTATGTTTTCTTGAGTCATTTGTCTATCCCGTAACTAATTATATTTAGAGTTGTACTACAATGTAATTATAGAATTATATCATTTCTTAACCATCTTGGGTTTTTTATTACTAAGACGCAAGGATAAAATTATATATGTTCACTTGGCATCCTCATTTCTTTGTTAAGGTTAATACCAAGACCAATCAGACATAGTCCGAGTGATACATTCACAAAAAAGGTGAGGTGATCAGGGTTCGAATCCTGACATCTGCAATTATTTCAAAATTTAAAGGCCGTTCCTGAAAATTTCGAGACCTTGAGTGGAAACAAAAACATGAATCCTTGTATAAGTAGATATTAGTATCAAATTTAATATTTCATCAATATATAAATTTTTTAAAATACATATTTAATTAGATTGTCAATCACGAACAAAAATTTAAAAACGGGTTCTATTGAAAAAACATGTTCTATTTCTTTACACTGCAAATCAACAACAAATTTCGCAATAATTATCAAGCGTGCTTGCGTAATGGCCACTCGCAACACAACATAAAATGTTATATTCAAACTATAAATTGTCATTACATCTTAATTACAATACTAAATTTGGAATGAATAATTGAAAGCATCTTGTATACTAAATCTCGTTCATTCTTTTAACATCGTAATGTGAATCCTAATGTAACTTGCAATTACTGATGAAATTTATATGTTATGATTTTAAATTCATATATCGAAAGTATGATGACAAGCAAACCAAATTAAACTTCAATATGTCCTGCCTTAAGTTTTGGATGATAAACTAAATTAAAAATTGTTGTTAAATTATGTCAATTAAAATTTTTTATAAATATTTAATTATGAAAGGTATATATTGGATTTTGACGTTTTAATTTGATTTTGGTTTAATATTTGATTTGGTATGGTAAAAAAATGGAGGTAAAAATAGTTCTTAAATGGATAATTTTAAGCGCACAAGTACATACTAGATATATTTTTTTAAATTTTAGACTTGTTGAATTTGAAAAATCTCAAAACCATCGAGCATAGTTTTAAGCGCTAAATCAGATGCTTTGCACAACAAAATCAAATCATCAACAAAACAGAGGGCATTCAACTTTAACTTACTACAATCCGCATGGAACTTAAGGGTAGAGTTAGCCGCATGCCAATGCAAAAATACGAGCAAGGTAAAGAATACAGGAGACATGGGATCACCCTGCCTTGAGCCTTTTTTTCCCTAAGAAATCTCCACGAGATCTACCATTAAGAAAAAGGACATAGTGGGCACTACCAAAGCAGGCCATAATCCAACTCATAAACTTGGATGGAAAAGCTAAAGCACATAACTCAACAAGTCAGCAATAAATCTCCAAGACAACAGTATCATATGAACTACATCGAGGAGAGACATTAGTTGTACCATGGGTTTAAGCAAATCCTGAACAACTAGAACATTATGAGCAAGGAGTCTACCTGTAATAAAAGCCCCTTAATTTTCATTAACGGCAACATGAAGCACGCTACTCAATCTCTTGCAAATTAGTTTAGAAAATGCATTTATAGGACGATACTCACTTGCTTTTGAAGGGCTCTCCAGTGTCCACTTTTGGAATAAGAGCAAGTACTGCTGAAGATTTTTGTTTCGGCGTATGTAAAGTGGAAAATGACTTGATTGCCTCAACTACTTCATCGCCCACCGTTCCCCATGATGCCTTGAAATAACTTGCTTCAAAACCATCTACGCCCGGCCTCTTATTGCTAGGTTTATTATGTATATTTAAATCACTATGGTTTTTTTCAACACCGTGAAATTTATTTCTGTTTTTCATCTAAATTTAGGCGATCATTTTTTTCTCATTAATTTATTATATTTTTATTGAAATAATATGCTGTCTGTTGCAGCAAAAGGTATCGAGTAGATGAAACTAACTAATTAAAATATTCCTCATTCCAGCTTGATTCTGACAAACAAGACACTACCGACAGCACACAAGTCCTTTTACTATAATGTGAAAAAATAAGGATTTATAGATGGTAATTACAAGTCTTAATTACATTTCAATTATATTAATAGAATGAAAAGGGCTTTAATTGAAATGATTCCATCAGCCAGATTCTGTGATTAGATTAGTGTTGAAACTCTTCCATGGCGGCGATTACTCCACTGCACGTTCTTTCTTTATAAAATCTTTTTACGAAAACCTTACCTTCTTTTATAATCCAACATGTCAGTCTTGCTATTTGTCACCTCCCTTAATAATATCCTAAACAAATGAAATTAACTTTTCAAGAAAAAGAACATTCACATTCCTCTAAAACCCATGCAATCTTTTTTTTTTTTAAGCTAAATGCATCAATATTCTCCTAAAGTTGGTTCAGAAAATCAGATATCACCCTCAACTTTCAAAATGATCAGTTAACCTCCTTAACTTGGTAAAAATGCACCAGTTAACCACATCAATACCACTTCTCAACTTTTGATTGTAGAGAGAATTTTAAAAAAAATGATATTTGTGAAAAGTCAAACCAGCCAGGTTCCAACATGTGACGTTGAGGGAGCTAACTGGTTCGAAATTGCCAACTTAAAGGGAGTATTTGAACCTTTTATAATTTCAAGATATCCGATTTCTCATTTTTATGTTAGTACTTTTGGTGCCATTCGAAAATATCATATTTCGCTATAACGGTATGGGTTGTCAACAACATTATTGAGACGATGTATTTTTGGAGTAACGTTTTTTATATTTAAAATTATTTCCTTTAAATGAATACGATTCACAAATACTTATATCAAGACTTGTTCAAGTGGATGACAACAATTATGAATAATTTCTCAACGACTTTTGTTAAATATAGAAGGAACATTTTTATCAACATTTGGATAAATCATTGAATTATGTAGATTTTATTATTATATCAAATGAAAACTTTTATCGAAGGTGGATAAACATAGATCCATATTTCAGTACATGTCGAATAATTAATTGTTTAAACTAACAAGCATATAACATGATTCACAGATCCATGAACAAACTAGATTTTAAAATTGGTAAAAGATGATAAAATGCTCTTTCAATCATTGAAAATAAGCGTTTGCATGTGAAAAAAATGTGGAATTATTTTTTAAAGCATAAGTAACATTTATTTCATCCAAACTCGATTACTATTCGATAAAGAGATAACTCTTTTAACTAGCTGAGTACCTCTCTGCAGTTAAGCACTTCGGCCATGAATAGATCACCTCCTCCATCCAAAAGCGTAGAAAGAATCGCAACTATTTGGCTTCTTGCATTCCAAAAAACACACACATGTCCTATACAAACTCCCGACTCAAATGTACTTGCATCAAATTGTGTAGATTGAACCTACACTTTCTTTGAAATCAGGGCCGGCCCTGGGGTGGGCAACAAGTGCCACCGCTCAGGGCCCATGTCGAAAGGGGCCTAAAAAATAATATTTTTTTAATAATTTTAGTAGTTAATGTTAAAAATATAAAACTAAACAATAATTAATGGTAGATGAATTGGTAAAAAACTTGTTATGGACACAAGAGATTATGAGATCAAATCTCAATATCAATAAAATAATTAATTTTTATCATAATCTTTTACCGATGATTCATTTTAATAATTTCTATATTATTTTACCTAGGACCTCAATTTGTCAGGATGGGTTTGAAATGCAATAGCCATCTATTCTTTTAAATGAATTGTCTTTTCATGAAAAGAAATTTCAAGAAGGTAGCTTCGAAGTCCTGCAATTAGTTCCATTCTCCTACCGATAATAGGGGTGTACTTAATTCCAATTTTAAGCAATGATCTCTTTTGATTAAAAACAAATTAATATTATAGGATAACCATAAATTGGAGGGTCTTGTTGGCGTAATGCACACCATTATTCAAAATCAAGGATAATAAGCTAATTATTGCAATAGAGTGGAGAAAAAAAATAATATCAGGCTCTTAATTGTAAAAGAATGTAATTTTGCAATATTGTTTTGGAGAGACTTTTAATTCTTTAAAATTTTAAATATTATTGAATAGAACACACATTCAGTTTATTTATTTTGATTGATTTTATCATATTATAACAGTTCAAAATCAAAACTCAAAATTATAATATTGCTATACAAGAAAACTTAATATTAATGGAAGATATGATTCATAACAACGTGCTACAAAAGTAATGAAATGATATGTAAATCAGTAAAATTAGGAAAAGCAACAGATTTGGAAAAATCAAAGTAATTTTGCAATATTGTTTTGGAGTATTGTGTTCTACTATTAGAATGTTTTATAAAAGTTAATTCATCCAATGAGACTGAAACATTGATTAGAAGCATTTACATGGAGCAATAATTACAGAATTTAATGGCATTATTAAGTCACTGTGACAGACAAGAGTCACAGTTACATATCCGATTTCATAATTACTACTGTTAACAGTACGATGTGTCGTTTCCTTTGTTATTATTGTATACAACAGCTGTTACGCCAACATTACCCCTTATAATATCGCCCAGTAACGCGTTATCATCACCGTGATCACTGCTACTATCTTATTTGTTTTTTGCTCTACTTGCTTCACCTCCGCCCGACTCGCCGGTATCTCTGTTCATCTCCGTCAACGCTTGCAATTTTCGCAAAGCCGACGTTTTTTCATCAATATAAGGAAAACTCTCATTCGCATTATACTCAATTCTCCCTTCTTTGAGTTCTGAAACAAGGAAAGGCAATGGGGGTTGATTACTATAATATTCTCAAAGTTCATCGGAAAGCAACGGACGATGACCTGAAAAAGTCCTACAAAAGGTTGGCAATGAAATGGCATCCGGATAAGAATCTGGTTAACAAGAAAGAAGCCGAGGCAAAGTTTAAGCAAATCTCTGAGGCGTATGACGTCCTTACTGACCCGCAAAAGCGTCAGATCTATGATCTCTACGGAGAAGAGGGGCTTAAATCTTTTGAAATTGGTGGCCCCGGTGACGACGGTAAGCCGCCGACGGCCGACGCCACTGCTTTCCACTTCAATTCGAGGGATGCTGAGGATATATTCAACGAGTTTTTTGGCGGATCCGGCGTTGGTGGCGGTGGCAGTGCGAAGAGCGGGTTTCAACGGAATGGAGACGCTGGGAATCAAGGGAAGAAGAAAGCGGCGGCTATTGAAAGCAAGCTGTCTTGTAGTTTGGAGGAGCTGTACAAAGGAGCTAGAAGGAAGATGAAGATTTCGCGTTCCGTTCCTGACGAGTTCGGGTAAGTTGAATCTTTTCAATGAATTCATTGCAAAAGGTTGTAATTAGGTATGTTTAATCAACAGGGTATAATTTTCACGAATTGCGAATTTGCATTGCCTCTCAATTTCCTATTTACAGATTTGATTGCGAAGAGAATTGTTTGAAATTGGTTGCTGTTTGATCGAGGCTTAGTGCATTTATGTATTCTGCACTTTGTGTAATATCATTGCTGATCATTTAATCATGTTACAGTAAGCCAAAGACAGTGGACGAAATCTTGAAGATTGACATAAAGCCAGGATGGAAGAAAGGCACAAAAATCACTTTCCCTGAGAAAGGCAATCAGGAACCAGGTCTAATTCCTTGTGATCTTGTTTTTGTGGTGGATGAAAAGCCACATGCTGTTTATAAGAGGGATGGCAATGATCTTGTTGTCAACCAGAAAATTTCATTACTGGAGGCTCTAACAGGGAAAACTGTTGATTTAACAACATTGGATGGAAGGTATCTTACAATTCCTTCAGTTGATATTATCAAGCCTGGCCATGAGGTTGTAATCCCAAATGAAGGAATGCCCATTTCAAAAGAACCACACAACAAAGGAAATCTCAGAATCAAATTCGATATCACATTTCCATCAAGGCTTTCTGAGGAACAGAAATCTGATCTCAAACGAGCACTGGGTGGAATCGATACCTAGCTTAAACTGAGTTTGCTGATTATTCATCAATCACTGTTTAAAATTATGTAAGTTGAGTTCATGGAATGTAAATACGCCACCCTCTTAACTTTGGTAGAGCAAGTTTGTGCATAGTATGAAGAAAGCCAGAAGCTTTTCAAATACTACTGTTAATGTTCGTTAATGTGGCTTGGCTGGGAGATAAGCTCTCGTCTTTGAATATTGTCGCAGCAACTGTGAGTTATCACTCCTAAGTCCTAATCTAATTTGTATACACTTATCAGCGATCTAATTTTGATCTTTTTTGCTTGAATTTCAAGTGGAAACAAGACAATTCCCTTATTATGTGATTATGAATCTTATGACATTAATGAATTGACTTTTCCGCCTCAAACTTGAATATTTGTGTTGAGTAGGGAATGCATTTTCTTGAAACTCCTTCCTAGTTTCTATTATGCTTTAGTTTTCTGGAATTTGCTTCAGATATTTAGTTTTTGTTCGATTCCATGGCAAGATTGAAACTTTTTCTGGTAATCAATATAGATTTTGTTCATTTCAAGCAAAGGTAATGGATGCATTTGAATCCGTAGAAAGGTGGCAACTGATTATGCTTATGGTTCAAGGCACTTTTTTAAAAGCTTATGTGCATAAGTGTCCATGTGATGGAAAGATCATATGGAGGGGTTCAGCTGGGTCCTTGCTTAATGGTGTGATTTTCCCTGTTGCCAAATTATTGTCTTTCATTTCACAATGAATAAATCATTAGGAGAAAAGACAGGGATGATCCATACATGGGAGTCCAATTTATGAAAGCCATGGAACCCACTTGCCACATAATTAGAAGCCAAATACAACTCATAAGTTGCAAGTCAAATAGAATAATAGCTTTGTTACATGTAGGAGAATATGGAATTGCTTTCTATCTGTTTTCTCAGAAAGTATTTGAGAAAGCCGTGGAAATTAAAAACAACATGTATTATTTTTGGAAAAATGATTTGACAAAGGAAAATAAAAAGAACAATCTCTGCCTCAGTAAAAAAAAGGTCACGCTCATATCTTTAGTCTTATTTTGGGTTTGTGAGTAATCACAATAGTATATGTCTTTCGCAGCATAATTATTGGGTTGATGATTGATTATATTTTGTGTTGCTCAATCTTGTTCTGGAGTTCCATCTTTTTGGCTCCAACAGTCCTATCTACTTCTTTCCCTTTCTTTATGAGCACAAATGCTGGCAATGTGTTCGCCTGGAACCGGTCAGCCACCATCTGTTCATAACCCGGAAAAATCTTCATCAAATCCAGCTTTTATAGACGGACAAAATGGAAAAATCAGAAATCTTTCAACTTGTTATAACACTTACCACGAACTTGTCCACGTCTATCTTGATAAACTCAACATCTGTGTATTTAGCAGCAAACTCTTTAACAGCAGGATCGATGAATCGACAAGGTCCGCACCAGGTAGCTGTAAATTGAATAACCAGCTACAAAACCCGAACGAGAATACCGTGAGAAAGAAAAATACATACACTGGATATAAGTTAGTATAACAAAGTAGAGTTTGCTGACTGCTTACCAGTTTATTGTTTCCTTTGGAGGAGTCGAAATAGGCTGTCCATTGGTCTGCAGATTTTATTTCCACAACTTCAGAATTCTTGGAGGTTGGAATTTCATTTGGACGACCAAAGCTTTGAAGTCTAGGTCCCATACTCCATCGTCTTTGAAGTACAGGGAAACGTAACTCTGCTGCTGACATATTGGATAATAGTTGCTGAATCCGAAATTCAGGAAAAGAAATTGTGGTTTTGGTTTGAATAAAGAAGAGTTATCGGAATGCTTTATATAGAACTTGTTGAATGGGAAATGCTTAATATTTTGATGAGAGAATTGATTCGAAAATGGTAACTAGCAATATGGACCGTCAGAAACAAATTTGGAGATATTTGAGGGAGAAAACTCAATTCCATAATCAGTACAAGAACAACAGAAAGTGGTGTGTTGTTATCGATTGCTATCCTGCGTCACAGTTGTAGCATTCTTATTATAATAATAGTGTGTGAAGTGAATAATGGCGCCGTAATACAGTTCATTTTTTATTGGTGTATTGTAATTTTGATGTCTCGAATTAAATTTATTTGGTCAATATTCTTGCTCTATTTGTATTTCTATCATAATCGTACCAATATTATCAACTCATTCTTCAATCAACTTAACTGGACAACACTAAAAATCAAACGAAAATATATTTTAATATATTTATAACAATCTAGCTACGTCATATTGTCTTTAACTTACATGATCAATTGGTAAAATTATTGTTTCAAGATATTCTTGTTATATGTTTTGGTAACAAGCCCAAATGCACATGGAGAGCGCTTGAAAATATACAACAAATATTAATCTGGCTTAAAAAAATGATCGAGATACTCCGAATCTAAGATGAAAATATATATTTCTATTAAGTTGAGGGCTTGAATACGCTATTAAGTTACTTTTTTTTGTTACAATTATGAATAAGTCGTGAGCAAATATTCATTAAAGCGAACATAGTTTCGAGTCACTCATGAAGAATATATATAATATAATATAATACAAAGTATTGTTAGTGGGTAATGAAGTAAAAGGAAGGGAATTTTAGGAAACACAAGTCTCGCAAATTTGTGGCTATTATTTTTCCTTTTGATTTATTTAGTTTTGACGAGTGAAGTAAAAACACAAAGATGGCAGCACCCTTCTCTACTTGCATCTTAAATTATCTGAAGTACACATGTAATATATATATATCTTTGAATGAATTTTAATATGAGTTAGAATAAATAGAATTGAATGATAGTCTAAAAATCAGTCTATAAGCGTTCTCCCAATAGAGGTTATCTTTTGAAAATAGCCCATAAAATTATAATAATAATAATAATAATAATAATAATAATAATAATAATAATAATAATAATTTTAAGAAGTTGTAATCATATTTTACGCTATTTAAGTACATATGCTATTGCCTATTTATAAATTTAGATTGTCAAGATCACGTTTTTAAATTTGTTTATATAATTATTATATACTTGATATAATATATACCAAAATTGGTTTTATTTTTTATGTTAACAAAAAATAATTTACCAAAACTTTACCCTGATTATATACAATTAATAATAGTTCAACGAGGCAGCAAATAAATATTGTAATTAACAGCTTAATGGAGCATGTTAAGTTACCCATAATATACGAGCTGTTGCCCATTTTTTGCTAATATTAACGATTGATATTATTAAAGTCGGCGTTAGTTTTTCCTTCAAGGAAGCTATGTCTAAAACGTGTAGTAATTTTGAATTGAATTGATGGCGGGTAGTATCTGAAAATAATGCAAAACTTGATGCCACTTGACACAATCACGAATTGTCAACATCATGTCCAAAATACACTGATTGAAGTTTTAAAGCTGGTCACCACCTACTTCGTACTTTTCCCTGGGATTTCCCTCTGTAGATTCGTCTTTCTAGCAAACAAACAAGAAACCCCCAGAAAAAAATCACAACCCAACCCAACAATCCTCTGATCTGCAATATTAAGACAACTATATATATATACAGATATATCTTAGCATGTAAAGTTCTAGTGATATGATAAGCTTATCATGACCAGAAAGATACATTTCAATTCTCTTCTTCTAAAGAATTGGTTCCAAACAAACACATTATAGAGAGTAATTAAACAGAATTTTCGAGGAATTAATTGTTAGGCCAGAAAAGGGTTCCACAGTGGAATGTCAATTCCAGCATCTTCCATGCAAGAATCAATTAAAGATAAGATTAAAGAAGACAATTATAGGATGGATGCCACAACAGTTTCTAGTTCTGCTGTGCACATCTTATTTAACTAAGACCTCGCATTTTCATAATATTACTTATTATTCCTGGGACAAGCAGCACCTAGCCCAAGGAATACATAAGTCTACAAATTTGTTAATTTGAGGATAAGTCAGGCAAAAAAATAATATGGAAATTTGGTTCCTCAACTGAGCCCATAATGTCAATATAGCGAATCACATTTCCAGTTTGGCCACCACTAAATATATGCTAGCTTTAAAAAATCCCCTACTTTTGACCAAATTTTGGTGATCACAAAAAATAAATAATTTCTATTGAAGTTTTTCATTAGAACGTCTTTGGATGGTTGCATTCATCGATTGAGATCAAAGTAGTAGCCCGCATATTCATCAAACGTTTCATGCAAATAAAGCCAAAAAATATTATTACGACCCACCTCCGAAATTAGTAAAGGATTAAGAAGCCACCCCAACATCAGCTGGCCCGTGACCGCCCTGAGCTCCTGAACCATGGCTCTGGCTCTTATAAGAATGCCTGCCGCCTCTTCCACCCCTTCCCCGATAGTTGTTGCTGTAATTCCTCTGATGATAGTTGTTCCCAGAATGCTCGTAATATTGGCTTCGACCATTTTGGTAACCACCTCCTCCTCTGACACCACTCCGACCACCTCTGCCTTTTGAGTAACCTCTACCACCACCACCACCACCACTATGGCCGCCTCTATGGTTTTGATAGCTCCTTCGACCATACTGCTCTCTCTATTGGAATGTTCCAGTTTAGCCTGTTGGTGTTCACCTGAGGTTTCTTCTATTCGAATTTCAGGCTCCACTTCGTCCTGGAACAAAGAACACAGCATGTTAGTCGATGTACGCAAGGTAAAATGAATTACTTTTTAAAAATCTCAAATTGAAACACCTCAAATTCTTCAGCTGGACTAGACTGACTATCACCTGATTGATGATGCTCTTGGAAATTTGCTGCCTCTTCATTCTACAGGGAAAATATATAGAACTTAGGTTGTATGGAAGCTTCTTCATAACATCTCCAAGGAACTAAATCATTAAGTAAATCCATGCAACAACTTCCTCTAATGTAAGGTACAAATTGTACAAGTTCATACATAATCGGATTAAGGACTAAGAGATGACGATGCCTATATTTGCAAAGATAAATTGGTAGCTGTTTGTGGCAAGTGTGAAGTACATGCCATGGCAAAGCAAGCAGAGATGATGAGCAAGAATTAATCATACATTGGCTTACTGTTCATGACCAACCAGCTTTATTTATATGGTCCCAGAGTTGTCTCAAACGCTACAAGCTTGCGAGTTTCCAATAAACTCAACATAATCAGAGCATTACAGAGCATAGATAAAAAGAAATTTCTAAGCACAGCTGCTAAATCAGATTTCTGCCCGACTAAGAACATCTATGGTCAGCAACAATGGTGATGAACTACAGTCAGAGCCTTGATTGTTTTTTCATTCAGTAGAAAAAGATCTGTGACTACGAATAAGCATAGTTTATTCATTATGCAACCACCACATTTCTGAAGGTACTCGTGCACATACCACTACCACATAAGTTGGTACAAACAGCAACAAAAAATCAGTAGTCTTACAATAATTTAGAATTTCGCATGACAAAAGGCAAAAAGCTAAATTCCAAACTGTGGCAATGCCAACCATTCAATTCAAATGAATGTCGATATTAATAATTCAGTGAATAACTATTTCCTGAAATATAAAATTTAAATCTCAATCGAACGTTTGGAATTGAATAGTTGAGTACCTAACACAAATTCTCATGTTCATTATGAACTCGAAAAGATCCCTCAAACCAACACTAACAAAAAAAAACAAAGTCAACTTTAGAAGAGATGGAAGACAGCAAAGTTAAAACCATATTGAAGATAGTGCTTCAGTGATTGCAAGCAGTTCCACCCTGGCAACTTAGTATTAATGTCTATAACTTCTATATACGTTTTCATATTTTTAATCAGAATCAAGTCAACTAACATCATGCAAAGATTTAACTAGAAAGTAAAAACAACTATCATTTTCTAAATGGAGAGCTCTTAAGCCTTCATAAGGAAACCTACTTACTTTTCCAACTGACAAGATTGGTCTATATTTCCTTGATAACAATTTTGTTGCATGGATAATGTAAATGCAATAAAATCATATGCCTAACATTTAACCAAGGCAAATTAACAACTAGCAAGAAGAACAAGGCAAATTAACTCATGCCTAACATGTTACCAAGCCAAGAAAATATCTACAAATGCTATGACATAAAGTACAGCCACAGGGAAGACAGTTTTCCAATCAAAGAATTTAAACAAGGATAAAACTGGAACAGTTTGAAAGTGCAGAGGAAATAATATCTCATGATTGCTAAGTGATGCAAAAAAAATCAAGCGTCTTTGCCAGACATAAAAAGAGCAATGATGTTGAATTGTGCATTCCTCGACATGTATACTTTACCGATCGATGGAAATGAGTGAAAAAAGACAGCAGTGAAATAAGCTACATTCAGACAATTTGATACTGTGTTGAAAAACGTTCAAAATGAAACACCTTTTCCCAAATTTTTAAGATGATGAATATGCAAGCAATTTCCCCAATCACACTATCGATGGTGTTACTTACACTTGAAACTAATTTCTTGATTTGCAGAATGTAAATTCTTAGATCACCTAAAAAAAGGAAGTGATTGATTGAGTACATAACCATATTATTAAATTCTTCCAACTAAACTTTATTGCAATTCACAATCAATTGTCCTTATAATATTGCATAAGAGGATGCAAATTTTGAAGCCATCACACAGTTTGCGATGTACAAAATAAAATGCATTGTAGCAATTATAAGAATCAACACAAAAACCAGTAGTGCAACACAAAAAGAGCAGAATATGCAATCTATTGAGAACAAAAATTTAAAAACACTAATCAACAATTGCATGTTATAATATAAAATCATGCTTATTAATTTAAAGGTGATAAAAAATAGATGAACTCGTAAGATGACATAAATATCAAACAGAACAAACAATATCCACAGCATGGTCAAACGCACAAGAAGAAAGGCACGTAAACAAAATCACATCTTTCATGAAGATGCACCTGAGTAGAAGAGCCTTCCACCTGAACTGGTAATGAAATGGAAACTCTATGAACAGGAACATGAAAAGCTGCCACATCCATTGGAGCTTTTATCTCCGGTTTTCGAATGAAGTAATGAGAAGCCATAATCTAGTTCACCCTATCCCTAAGGCCAGCATCTGCATAATAAACAAATTCAAACCGTCAACTAGACCAAATAGGCATGCAAAAGGAAAAATAACTGCACACAGGTAATGTTAGCATTGGGCTCAATTGGCTGGTAAGAGTTAGCGAGCCAAAGCTTGGCATGTTCGATGCAACGCTGCGAGGCATTCTTATGACATAATCAGCAAACCACCAAGCATAGAAATCAAATCCAAATCCATCTCCCCAAGCATATCCGTTTCATCATCGGTCACAACATTGTAACTCAAGCAACAACCTCTCTCGTGATTACGAGTAAACATGGTAGCAGCAAATTCGTTCTGGCACTTGACATCAAACAAGGAACCCAAATACAATAGGTTTAACAGATCCTCCACAACAACACCGTTACCAGTACCCTCGCCATTGGTCTCCTGCCTACCGTCCTTCGTATCAACGGCATTACGAGGGACTGAGGATGGTTGCTGATGACGCTGGATAGCAAGAGCAACTTCTTCAGAGGCAGCAACAGAGAGAGGCTGACGAAGCTTCTCGAGCTCGTCCATCGCGGCGAAAACTGAGGGTTTAGAGCGCAGCACGTCCTCTTGTTCTTTGTTGATAGGCTTGCCTTGGGAGATGGCCTCCTCCATCTGGATGATTCGGTTGTACTTCTTGCGGAGAGCTCGGAGACGCTTGTTGATTCAGTTAAGGACAGGACCGTAAGTCAATTCCGAGGAAGAAGTCGCCGCCATTTTTCAAGAGGTACAGACGGTTTTTATGATGATCAGAATTCAGAAATCACCACCGATCCGTGGTGGGGGAGGCAAAGGTTTTAAGAGGGGGTTTGGAGTGGAGGCAGAGGAGACGGCGAAGTGAAATATGAGAGAGTTTAAAAGGAATTAAATATTTGATTAATCCACTGGATTAAATGTTTGTCTTGGTGATAATAATAATATGGGAAGAGATTCTCTAATTTTGGGCTTTCAACAGTACAATAAAGTTTGAGTAATTTGCATCCTAGATTAATTTTGGATGGCTCAGATCTTTTCTCACTAAAACCAAGATTCCTTTTCCCAAAATAAGTGATAAAAGGTTAACAAACGGTGTTGCAATTAAAAGGGTCTCAATTTTCATCTTTCTCTATAGAAATTGCCAGATTAAATTTCAATTTGTGACTCTTTTTCTTTTTTTCGATCTGCTCGTCTCTAATCAAGTTTCGATCTGCTCTCTTGAACAGTTTGATTATCAAAAGATTTTGGTGACTCGAAGTAAAAATTTGCTTCAAGAAAACTATTTTGAGTGTCTTTTCCTCTAAAATCTACTTTAGAAAGAGATTTGAAAAAACCATTGCCTATAAGGTGAGTTTCCCTAATGTCAATTTGGATTTCTTAGTTTATGCTATCTAAAATATGTCTAATGCATTCGTCAATTTTGTGTTTTCTTTAGAGTTTTTAAGGTTTATGATGAAAATTATTCTGAAATTTCTTACTTCCATACAATTTTCTTTCTTCTGATTATCGATTGGTGGCTTATGTTATTAGAGTTAGCTTTTGTTTAATTAAATATCGTACAAAACTACCAGATTATTTAAACAATAATACATAAAGCTCTTAACTATTAGAATTTATTTCATTAAATAGTCATTTAGTTCAGGTTTGTAGGCAAATGGAAAGTGTCTTTGTATGATATTTAAAGTTTTTCCTTCCTTTTGATGAGTAATTTTGTTTGCTTCTTTGTTGCAGATGCAAGTGATGAAAGCTAGGGATTTAAAAAAAAGAATGAAATATGCAAAAGACCACAAGAATATGTTTTTAGTTTCTAAATGATTTTATTTTGTAAAGAAATTCATTTCATTTGTATAATTATTTGGTGAAAATTTGAATTAGGATTTTCCTTTCTACTTGATAATAGAATTTTATCAATATTCATTGGTATGAAATGATACAATTATTTACTTGAGTTAGTTTGCTGTAACAAAATTGTTGATTATATTTAGCTTGAGATACAAAAAGAGCATAGATACTCATATATGCCATATTTTTTATTGGTAATAACAATGCAAACAAAAAAAAAGAAAGAAATGAGGTAATAATTAAAAGCAACATGCATACAGCACACACGCAGACTACACTAAATCAAAAAATATCCCAGGTCAATGATGCAGAGCAACAACACTCCTACAATTCAACAGCAGAATATCAGTAAGCAAATGCTTCAGAAAATTAATACCCATTAGAGAGTTGAACAATCCAAATAAAAATATATATGCCATATAATTTCATCCAGGTAAGCAAAATACACATATATTCACCATTGTTTCATCTAAGCAAAATATAAGATTGTACTTAAGGCAATTAATTCAAAAACTAAAAATTACATCAGATTAGCAAAATTACATATTTCCAACTACTGTTATGACTTCTACAAACTGATAACCAATCATTCCAAACCATTCATTAAGATTAAATTAAAACTTGTCCAGTTTTGCACATATTGCATATGAGTTGATGATGTTTCAGTGTTCATATGAGATGATGATGTTTCAGTGTTCATATGAGTTGATGATCCATTTCCGACCTGAGAAAAGTGTTGACCAGTAAAATTAATAACAAATCTGAACAGTAATACAAGAACTACATATGTACCTCAAAAGTTTGATTTAGCTTATTTAAATTTCTATCATTTGAAGTATAACTCATCCAACCTAATGAATTTGGAATATCCTACAAATAAAACATATATATAAGGACCTTTTATATAATTCAAGAAATGTAAATAAATGATTAAGTTAAAATAATAAAAAATCAAACAAAGAACATACCTTTGATAAGTTGATTTTGGAGCTGTCCAGCCTTGCATTTGTTCTCTTTTTCTTTTTTGGTTTTTGCTTTTCAACCCAACTCTTCAACCTTTTCCTACCTTTTATCCTCTTTTTTTTTCAAACCCTTTACCTTTACAAAGTGGTTCTGCAACTCTTCATTTTTTACATTGTTTGCTAAAGATGAACAAGTAGCTTGATCATTTTCATCAAATGTAAAATCCTTTATGCCCAACATTGAAACTTTACTCGTTAGATCATCAATGGCTTTATCTACCAGTTGGTAAGATTCTTCATTTTCAAAGGCATGAGATGCTAACTTCACTATTTTGGAGCACAAAAGTCTATAGCGTCGAGTGGAATTTAACTTTAAATCGCCATGAATAATTTTTCCATCAACATCTACTATATTTTCACTCCTTGCCTCTCTTGTCCACCTCTTCACAATATATTGATCTGGAATCAATTTCACATCCATTGTATCCAAAACTTTTAAAGCATGACAACATAGAAATCCATACACCTCAAACTTGTTGCAACTACATGAAACTATTCTTTCGAAAGGACAACCAAGTACTTTGTACTCTTCATCATGGTAAAAAATTCCAACCACATACTCGTTCATTTGTGGACTTTCTTTTCGATCTTTTATAATAGCTGCTAATGACTAATTGTACTCTTCATGAAATGATTTAAATATCGTTGGAGTATAAATCTTACTCACTTGTTGTAACAAAGGAGACTTGACCATCCTCATTTACGGTAGCTTTTACCTTGAATTATACTTTACCTTTAATTCCTTGTACCTCTTTTCCTCAACAACACGCTCAAAATGCTTGAAAAATTGAAGTATGTCCAAGTCAGATCTTAGATAATCCTTCAAATCTCCATTCAAACTTTCACAGAGTTGTGTGCTTCTCACTACCAAAGTGCACACATTTTTCATGTAGCATTTAGTCCATTTTTCTCTTATTTAATAAATGTTGTTCAACCAAGAATTTCCTTCAACTTCATACTTAGATATCATATGCTTCCATGCTAATTCAAATACATCTTCCTCTTCATACTCATAAATGCATGCTTTGAAGTCGTTAAGAAGATTAGATTCATCTTCAACAAATTTCCTAAATTTTTATGGCATTTTGCATTATATGCCAAGTACACAACCCATGATAGGTACCTGACATCACAATTTGCAGTGCACGCGCCATTGCATGATCTTGATCAGTGAAAATACATTTTGGCTTCTTCTCTTTTTGTGCCTCCAAAAATGTTTTAAACAACCATTCAAAAGATTCACTAGTTTCATCATATAAAAGAGTAGCACCAAAAATCACAATTTCTC
>CATIWQ010054317.1:0-18170 GCA_949673415.1 Euphorbia schlechtendalii | reverse complement strand
GACACCAGTTGACTCTACACAATCTCCACCATCCATCTTGTTTTCATCTTATGGTGGAGATCTAACTACCCAAAGATGAATGGTGGAGATTGTAAGGTGTAAATGGGTGTCAAACAAGTTGGTGTCAATATAGAATTGCCGTTAAAACAATACCCAAAATACGAGTTTTAAAAACAATGAATATAGCATGATGCTGTTATATATAAAACCGTTGTTACTCTATGTTAGGTTGATAAAAAATTATATGTTCTCCGTAACTTAATTTACTGTTATATCGATAAACATAACTTAAAAAAAATTACATCACTGAGCTTATAATAATAACAAAAAAAATAACCACCTCACCCGAAAGTAGACTTAAAACTGTGATCTCTAGGATCACAATTTCAATCTTAACTACTAAAGTTTTTATCACCATTTTTTTTGCTTTAATCTAGTATTTTTACTGCATTAAAATGTTCATGTACTTTTAGCAAATCGATTCATAAGGAGAGTTCACTCGAATCTCATTACAAAATTGCACAATCATGGAATTTATAATTGTGATGGATATTTATTAATTGGTGATATTGACCTCAACTTCAAATTTAACTATATATTAATATCTTATAAAAAAAGCTATATATTAATATATTTGTAGAAAATAATTATATATTTATAAGATGCATAACATATTACTTAGTACCTATCCACCTGCTTGTTTTTTGTGAGTAATATGTTCCACATCTTTGTTTAACCTTTAATCAGACTCCAATTTCAATCTCATGCAAATTAGTTAGTAGTTTGAGAAGCCATTAATTATATATAAGCCAACTAGGCTTAATGAATCAACACCTCCTGAACTTGTCTAAAAATGGCTGTTGCCATGAAATGTGACAGATAGCATCCTGTACTTGTCTAAAATACGTCACTTTAACTCATTTTGCTGACCTGACTTGCTACGTGGATGACCATTAAAATAATACACACACATGAAGTATGTTGGTGGAATAGAAAATGAATAAAAAAAATCTGTAACATTCTAATTCTTACTGTTCAAAATCCCTAATATATTTTCTTCGTCTTCTTCAAAACTTAATCTCTATTCTAAATATTTTCTTCAATTAATCATAATATTGTATCGATTCTTGACCCGTCATTTTCATTTTCTTGTTCTTAAAGCCGATATTTTTACGAGGGGGTAAAGTAACGCGTTTTAGACAAGTTTAATGGGCTATCTATCACATTTCAAAGTTCAGGGTGGTAACAACCCTTTTTGAACAAGTTTAGGGGAGTGTAGATGCATTAAGCCAATTATATACATACATAGTAGTTTGAGGCTTCCCATCTCACCCCAAAATTATATCTGGTGAAATTTGGACTTTTTTACATCTCACGTACTCGATTTGTGTGGCCAACTGAGCTTCATGCGCTTATGAATTTTCATTGCTAAACCATAAAAATCACAAAAATGCCGGCCAATTATGTTTGCTGAACTCAAATATTTTAGACTACCTTTTTGTCTGTAACATGACGTATGATTCTTTCTTTTGTCAATTTAACCAGCAGTTTCTTCCATTAATAGCAAACTCATCAAAAACAACTAAACAATCAAATTCATAATGCATTCTTCTGTTTTTCTCTTCATATCATTTCTTCTTGTAATTCCATCACTATGTTCCCATTTAGACCAATTATCATTTTGCTTAACTCAAAACCATATAACCAACTTCTCATTTTTCCCAATCTCAAAAACTTCCTCCACAAGTTACTACAACATACTCGAATTTTCAGTTCAAAATCTCCGCTATGCCGACCCGAAAATCCCAAAGCCAACAGCTATCGTTCTACCCGAAAATGTGCACCAGCTAGCAAAGACCATCACTTGCTGCAGAGAGGGAAATTTCATAATTAGGGCACGGTGTGGTGGCCACAGCTACGAGGGGACTTCGGTAGCTATTAGCTACGAAAAACCTTTCGTCGTTATAGACATGATGAAACTGAACAAAGTTACGATCGATTTAGAAACCGAAACTGCAACCCTAGAAGGCGGCGCTACGCTTGGAGAAACATATTCAGCGATAGCCGAAGCAAGCAGTGCACGTGGCTTCTCAGCAGGATCATGCCCAACTGTCGGAGTTGGTGGCCATATTGGTGGTGGAGGATTCGGCCTTTTGTCACGAAAATATGGTCTAGCAGCTGATAATGTCGTTGACGCGACGATTGTCACTGCCAATGGAACCTTGCTTGATCGAAAAGCCATGGGAGAAGATGTTTTTTGGGCTATCAGAGGGGGAGGAGGAGGAAATTGGGGCATAGTTTACTCTTGGAAAATTAAGTTGCTAAAAGTGCCTGAAATTGTGACAGGGTTTGCAGTTTCCAGGCCTGGCACAAAAGGGAGAATTGCCGATTTGGTAAATAAATGGCAACGTGTTGCACCAAAGTTGCAAGATGATTTTTACTTGTCCTGTTTTGTTGGAGCTGGTTTGCCTGAGACTAAACAGATGGGCATTTCAGCTACATTTAAAGGGTTCTACCTAGGTCCCAAAACTGAAGCTGTTTCAATCCTTAACGGACTTTTTCCTGAATTGGGTGTTCTAGAAAAAGATTGCGAAGAAATGAGCTGGATCGAGTCGATTTTGTTCTTCTCAGGGCTACCAAAAGGAAGCACCATATCCGAATTGAAAAACCGGAATGCTTCGGACAAGCATTACTTCAAGGCGAAATCAGACTACGTGAGGACAGAAATTTCATTAAATGGTATAGAAAGTGCAATTAAAATTCTTTCAAAAGAGCCAAAAGGGTATGTTATCTTAGACCCATATGGTGGAATTATGCAAGAAATAAGTAGTGAAGAAATTGCGTTTCCACATAGAAAAGGGAACCTATTCACAATACAGTACTTGGTGGAATGGAAATACAAAGATAACAACAAAAGTGAGGGATATTTGAATTGGATAGAGGAATTCTATAATTTAATGACACCATTTGTGTCTTGTTGTCCAAGAGCTGCTTATATAAATTACATTGATTTTGACCTTGGAGTGATGAGTTGGAATAGGATTAAGACCAATGTTGACCCATCTGGAGATGCAGTTGAAGTAGCTAGAGCTTGGGGTGAAAAATATTTTTTGAAAAATTTTGATAGACTGGTAAGAGCTAAGACACTAATTGATCCTGAAAATGTGTTCAATAATCAACAAAGTGTTCCTCCAATGTCTTTGTTAGATTCCAAATCAAAGTACTTCTAAATTTTGTGTTTTTCTTTATATATTGTGTGTTTTTAGTTTATTCAATTCAGATAATTTTTGAAGCAATTGCAGATGCCAGGATTCGAACCTTGGTCACCCCACCCACTTTGTGAATGTACCACTCAAACTATGTCTAATTGGTTACAAGACATATAATTAATTTAAAAATAAATAAATGTTTTTTTACGCATGGTTAAAGGAAATTTGTTCACATTTTGTAAAGTATTTACAAAAATGTTACGACTAGAAGTGCTTTAACATAAATGTTATGTTTAAGTTTCATATCCACAGTTATACTTAAAGTATTTAAGTTTCATATTCACATTTACAATATAGGTTAGTTAGAAATATGTGTGATCTTTGTTAGAAATCTGTTAGAAGATCTTTATATCAAATGTGTTAGCCATGTATAGTGACTAATATAAATATAATACAAGTCTTTTCAGGAATAAGTTAGAATTATGTTAGGTTTCCATTAGATGAAAGTTATAGATCTTGACTCATTTTAACAGTGATCATATGAACATTTTATGACTTCTAACAGATATCTAATAGACTTTTATGAATGTGAAACATCACAATAGCGTCATTTTGAAAATAAAAATGAGACGAATAAAATTTTTTAAAGCGACATGTAAAATCAATTAACGGCTTAAGAGATATATGAAAAGTAAGGCCAAAAAAAAAATTAACATAAATGGTTGTTACATGTGATGGAAGACATAAATGCAAAATAAAGCTTAAAATAGTACTTTTATGTAAAATGACTATGCTCAAAGTCATGCCTTGTTGGACCTACGCATGAATAGCCTTCTTCTACCTAATTCTGTCAAGGTAGATTTTATGGTGATGTGTCATAAATAAAATATTCTTTATTTTGTCTTGTATCATCATTATATCAAGGTCTAATACATTAAGATCCCCTTAAAGTTGGTTTAGAAAACCCGATGCCACCCTCAACTTTCAAAAGGACCAGTTACCTCCCTCAACTTTCAAAAGGACCAGTTACCCCCCTCAACTTGACAAAAAGGACCAGTCACCCCCCTTAACATGACAAAAATGCACCAGTTAGCCCCCTCAATGCCAAGTGTCATAATCTGGTTGGTTTGATTTTTCAAATATGTTATTTTTCTGATTTTGATCTCTTTAACCAGAAGTTGACACGTGGCATTGAAGGGGCAAACTGGTGCATTTTTACCAAGTTAAGGGGGTTAACTGGTCCTTTTTACCAAGTTGAGGGGGTAACTGGTCCTTTTGAAAGTTGAGGGTGGCATTGGGTTTTCTGAACCAACTTCAGGGGGGTCTTAATGCATTTGACCTTATATCAATGATGTGAAAATTAATCCTATAATGATAGGAATCAGAGTAAACTTTATATTGTTAAAAATAAAATCACCATAACCTACTCCGTTAGGAAGAAAAGATACAGGTTGTTAACTGATTTTATATCAGCCTTCTTGGGCCATTTCAGGAACAGCCTTTTGGGCCTATTTCTGTTAGAATAGGAAACTCAGGTAGGTGACCACTTGTTAACTGATTGTCTATCCGCCTTCTTGGGCCCATTTCAAGAACCTCCTGGGATTTGGAAACAAAATAGGCAACCAAGTCAATGTCGTTTTTGACTTGTTAACTGATTCTCTATCAGCCAAAATTAGGCCCCATTTGTTTAATTAGTGAAATTCAATTAGCAATACCAAAGTTTAAATTAATTAAGTGGTTTCACCTTCAAAACAAATATAACTTGCTAAAGAAAGTCGCCTTCTTGGCGGGGCTTATAATTTATATTTGAGACGCTACTTAAATTTATTAAAATTTGTTTTACACACGGTTAATAATTCCATTACAAGTTGGATGCATAATAAGTTCAGAAAATATATCAGTTGCTTGATTTTTCATTTTTTAATGGGTCAGAGTTTCCGGATTATGACAATATGTTTTCTTGAATATTTTGTTTAATTATAGAACATTAATTATTGTGATCGACTCAACAATAAATGAGGAGAAGTGCAGAGCATACTGTTAAATGTTGAATAGTTTGTTTTATGATGAAAATAGTCAATAGTGAAATAGATTATATTTGATGCAATATTTACTTGGTCAATTGATTAATTGACAACTAGGATGAGTTATGCTAATCAAGTTAAAAAAAAAGTTATTCAAATTATGAAGGGCTGATGTATTCAACATTAGTCGATGAATGAATTATTAAGGATACAAATACCGCACTTAGTTAATGTATTAGAATGAAAATAGTCAATTAATTGGTTCCAGTAAGATTAAATATGGTTGTTATTTTGACCGAAAGTATCCAGTAATATACTAGTCAAATAATTGGTACCGGCTGGCACCATTGAACTTGCTAAAATTAATCATAAAATATTGGTATTCCATAATAAAAAAATCAAATGAAATTATGTTTAATTATCATATGCAATAAAAAAAACACACTGACCAGTTTGTCTTATATGCCAAAAGAAAGGAATATTTGTATACATGAAATGATAGGTATAAATAAATAGACAGAAGAGCTGTGGTGAGATTCATAAGCTAAATCAAATTAATCAAGACTTAATTAGCTGTTTGAGAAAATAATTAAGAAGCTTAATTACTTTGAAAATGGCAATTACTGCAGCAACTGAGGAAGTCGTGTTTCGTCCATTCAAAAGCTACCCTCCAGCATTATGGAGTTCCACTTTTACATCATCGCCTGCTCTGGATTCTGTAACTCATTACACTTTATAATTTGTTGTTTAGATTAACATAATTCCTTTCATGTTTAATTTACTTTTCTTTTGTCTGCATTGCAGGAATTTGAAGCATATACCAAAAAGGTGTATGAGTTTAAAGAACAAGTGAAAGATATGTTAATGGAGTCCACATCAAGTTTGACTGCCAATATCGAATTCATCAATTTGATGTGTCGTCTTGGTGTATCGTATCTTTTCGAGAGTGAAATCGATGGTCAGCTGAGTCGTATTTTCAAGGAGTTGCAAAATTTAAGCAAAGAAAATGACTATGAACTAGACACTCTCGCAACTGCATTCCGAGTTCTGAGGCAACATGGTTACAAATTGTCATGCGGTAATTTACTCAGAATTTTTGAATAACTTATAAAATTAACATAATGAAGCCTTAATTAATGTTTGTATCATTTGCAGATGTATTTAATAAGTTCAAGAACAATGATGGAGAGTTCGACAAAAACATTGCTAATGATGTTAAAGGACTGCTAAGTTTATATGAAGCAAGTTTTTTGGCTGTTCGTGATGAAGATATATTAGATCAAGCTCTCAAGTTTACTAAGAAACATCTTCAATCCATAGTTGATAAATCAAACCCTAATCTTGCAAAACATATAAAGAAATCTCTCTCTCAACCACTTCATCATGGAATTGAAAGAATTGAAGTCATGCATTATATATCATTTTATGACAAAGAAGAGTCTCGAAATGAAACTCTCCTTAGGTTTGCAAAAATGGATTACAATCGGATACAATTACTTTACAAGAAAGAACTAGCAATCCTTTCAGCGTAAGTTATTGATTTTTTTATCATATATACGAGAAAAGACTTATAATGCATATGGTTAACCTTACATATTTAAAATTTCAGGTGGTCAAAAAACTTAAAACTCACTGAAAGGTTTCCTTATGCAAGAGATAGACTTGTGGAAGGCTTTTTCTGGATATTTGGATCTATATGCGAGCCGCAATATTCTTTTGCTCGTATAATGGGTAGCAAGTATATTCATGTGGTATCAATATTAGATGATACATACGATACATATGGTACATTTGATGAAATTACTCTTTTCCAAACAGCTCTTGAAAGGTTATTTTCGAATTTACTTAAAATGTATGAATTGTTTTTTTATTTTTCCTTATTACAAAGTATTTATAAAAATATATTTTATTTTTCTTTAATTTTTTAGCGGCTCAACTGATGCAATTGACAAACTACCAAAGTATATGAAAGTTCTCTACAAAATCATTATGGATCTTTTTGATGAAACTGCAAATAGTGAGGATGAAGGGTTTAGCATTAGAGCCTCGTATGCAAAAGAGAAGGTAAATGCATCTCTAGCTTGGATGTTTTTTCTTTTTCCGTTCTTAATTTCCTAAGTTACAAAAGTATAGTACTTACAAAAAAAAGTTTCACTACATAGTGATATTAAAATAATGCATGATGATCGTTTTTTTTTTTTTTTTGCTTAATACTACAATTATGCAATATTTTTTTATAGTCCCTTATTATTTATAACTTGATGAACAAAAACTAACATGTATGACTTTCAATTTTTCTTTGTTAGTTCCATGAACTTGCGAGATGCTATTTTGTTGAAGCGCATTGGTTACATGGAATTAAAGGCGTTCCCCGGTTTGACGAGTACATAAAAAATGGATTAACAACAAGCGGTTTTGGCTCCCTTGTTTCGGGAACTATGATTGGAATGGATGAACTAGGGATCAAAGATATCGAATGGATGGAAACTAATCCCAAAGTTATTAAAGCTAGTAAATTTCTTGGTCGTATGTTGAACGATACGAAACCCCACCAGGCACGATGTCATATCAATTTATCTACTAATTCATCAATTAGCTTTATTTCAACATAATTTTTTGAATTACTAGTAAATATATGTATTTTTTGTTTATAGGGTGAGTTCACCTGGAGAGATATTACAGTTGGTGTGAAAAGTTACATGAATGAGTATGGGATGTCAGAAGAAGAAGCTGTTGAAGCAATTCAAAAACTTTGTGCAAATGCTTTTAAAGACATTAACGAAGCCTGCATTAAGCCGTATGATGGATCATGGAAAATCATCAAGATTTTTCTCAATCATGCACGAGTAACCGATTTTGCTTATTTATCCTTTGATATCTATACATACCCTGAGGGTATGAAAGATATAATCGAGTCACTGTTCATTAACCCGTTCGTGTTATGATTTGAAAAATCTGTTTTTTATAGATTTGAGTCAATGTTTGAAGCATAATTTATGTTCCTAGTTGAAGCTTGTGTGAAATTGATGATGTAATAAAATAACAAAATAAAGAGTGAAGTGATAAAGTGCTCAATGAAATTAGACATTGCAATCTTTTTATTTTCAAGCACTTGTATTATTGGTTTGTTAATGTTAGGTGGTAATGATGCTTCTTATATCAAACTTTTTTTCTTGTTTCTCAAAACTTTTCTAAAAATCACTTATATCTTATAAGTGACTTTATTAAGAAGTAAGTTTGACTTACTTTTAACTTCTGTCTTATTTTTAACTTTTAAGTTAAAAAAAAGTTATCAGAAACACTTCACTGTCTGTCTTATAAGTTAAAATCTCCTTAAAATACACTTTTAAGTTAAAAGTTAAAAATGAGAAGTTTTGAGAAACACCCCTTAATCCTTGATTCCTTTTCCTTCTATTATTCAATGAAATCACTAGAAAATGAATAATTGTTATCATGCCCATCTTAACTTTATACCAAATAATAGAAAATGTTGCTTCCTTTTAGGATTAAAAAAAATTAAACTTATTGTTATATAAGTTTTAAATATATGTCAACTTGTAGTTGCTCCTCAGGAAAGGTAAATGCCTTTTTCGTATAACGAAATAAACGTGTACATCAAGTGAGATCAATAAAATAATAATATTACTAATTATCAATAATTTCAACTCAAAATAATTTTTATGGAATTCATTTCAAACTAATCTCTGTAAAGTTTTCAACTCTTTCGTATAAAGTTTAAAGATTGAAACAGAAACTTTACATTATAAATAACCTTACTATTCTTTAAGCTATTTAATTTGCTTACTAATTTGGGAAGCATATAAAAAACAAAGTCCCCAGTATACATACAAATCTCTTAAGGTGAGTCGCGGTATTACATTAATATAATTAAAAACAATGGGCATGGGAACAGATAATGTAGGATACATTATCGGTGCATTAAGTTTATGTCTCATAATCAATAATATTCCAGTGAGTTCCAATGATGCTGAATCTTACATGTTTGTTTTTGGAGATTCTCTGTTCGACCCTGGAAACAACATAAGATTCGACACTCATATGCCTTCTTTTTTATGTCCTTACGGCATGACTTTTTTTAACAAGGCTACCGGACGATTTTCTGATGGTCGTATTGTTCTGGATTTTATAGGTAATTTTTCAATATAACTTCTCATTTCATTTAACTGTTTTTCAATAACTGATTTCATATTTCCATTTTGGATTCAGCTGCCAAATTGGGTATTCCATTGATACCCCCAGTTTTAGATGAAAATGCCAATTTTTCTTATGGGGCTAGTTTTGCTTCCGCTGGTTCTGGTGTTCTCGATATTCATCCTAACTGTGTGAGGAGCCCTTCACAAGACTCGAAAATTTTTATTTAATTAATTGTTTATGTTTTATCTTATTTTACATATGCTTGACAATAGGATTTGAAATGCAGATGAACCTTGAAACGCAGTTTGAGAAGTTCATATATGTTGTTCAAAAGTGGTATGATGAATTGGGTGAAAATGAAGCAAGAAAGAGGATAGGGAAGGCAGTTTATGTTATATCAATGGGTGGAAATGATTATTTTTCATATGCCACAAATACACCTAATGCCACCTTCATACAAGCTCGAGACTACGTTAAGCAAGTTATTTCTGGATTCTCAAATGTGATTCAGGTATCATTACTAATTAGTTAGATAAATTTATGAATTGCAACCTAACATGTGTTGGAAAAAAGAGCATAGCAGATCGCAGGTGCTTTTGTGGCGGCTCTTTGCCAGTCCGGGCCAGGTCTCATTGGACTTTTCCTACATGCATAAGCCTTAAGTGGCTTATATTTATTGAAACTGATGACATAATTAAAAAAGAGGGTCTTGCGATGCTTCTTCACCCCAGGTCACCAACCAGTGGAAGAGTCGAAAGTGGAGTAGAAACGAACCTTTAGTTGATTGGAATAAAGTCTAAAAAAAGAAAGCCTGAAGGAGGCTTTCATTTCCATGCTGCCGTAAATAACTATAATGCATCCAAACATAGGGCGACTAAGGGAGAAATTCCCCGAATTTGTGGCTGGTCTTGTTAGAATTGATATTGAATCTAAATTATAGGAATACCAACAAGGGATTCTTGGCTAGAAGAAAGGTTCTGTGACATGGACGCTCAGCCCAACTCGATCGGTCGGTTGGCTCACCTAACAGATGATAAGATTCTCGATCGATTTGATTTGATCAAATTTTAACTTTATCACTATTAAAAAAAAAAAAAGACACTCCATACACCGATACATGGGCCAAAATAAAATATAGATTTAAGTCTCATTGATATATATGGCAAAACTTGCATGGAAAGTTTTTTTCCACTATAATGTTTTTCTTTACGGTATAGATGATAAGTGTTGCACATGTCTGATGGTGATATTCTAGATGTCAAATACCAAAGTTTTTTAGCATAGAAAAAATGTGTTTAATACATTTATTATCGTATGTACCACCAATGAGCTTAAACTGGTATACACGGTAGGTCCAAATGGTTCCCACAATATATAATGTAGTGAAGTTCCTTTCTGTATGTCAATTAGCTCCACGTGTGCGTGGCTTAGATATAACTACTATTTTTCATATTACAAAAGTGTTGTTGTTAATGACAGAACTTGTATAAGATGGGAGCAAGGAAGTTTGTGTTTCAGAACGTTGGACCCCTGGGTTGCATACCTATAATACGAACTTCCGTATTCAATCTCTCTCACGGTTGCGCAGCTCCGCCGTTGACGCTTGCCACACTCCACAACAACGCTCTTTACCATTTGGCAGAGTCATTACAGAATTCCTCTGAATTCTCCGAATTCCTTTACACTATCTTCGACTTCTACACTTCCCTCGAAAATAGAATCAGAGCTCCCGTGGACTACGGTAAGAAAATCCATACCGTCAATACAAACAATGAATGATTTTATTCAATTCGATTGTTAATGTTACTAATTGAAGTGTTCATGTGTTGTAGGTTTAAAGGTAGGGGATACACAATGCTATGATAAGTCCGCGGAGTGGATCCCGCCGCCAATGGATTACAATTGCACAGATTCAAATGGTACAAATTCAAAATTTGCCGGAAAAGTCTGCAACAACCCATCGGAGCACGTGTTCTTCGACGATGGCCATAATACTAACGAGCTGAATCGACAGTTGAGTGAGCTTTTATGGAGCGGAGGACCTGATGTTGTTTATCCGTATAACATGGAGCAATTGGTTCAGTTAGATCCAGCTCTCACTAAGAATGTTTTCATTGACGACAGCTCTCTTTGTTCAGCTTAATTAATAATTACTCCGGTGCCGGAGGTATGATTGTGTTTTTAAAATAATTCCATCAACATCAATAAAACTATTGTTACTATACTATAATTATTAATATATCTGTTTTACCTTATCATAATATTCCATCTCTTCTTAAATATTTTTAACTTATAATTTCATTTTATACTTAATTTTTTTCCTAATTAATATAAGGGTAAATTAAAAAAAGAAGTGATGAATATTGCATTGATGTGTGATAATGACAAATAAAAGGGAAAATGAAATTTTGACTCAAAAGGTAATTTTTTGATAGTATATCTTAATTGTAAAAATTTAAATTACTAATATTATGTCACGTGTGTAATCAACTCAAAAGTTTTAAGTCTAAATATAACTTTCGAATGTAGAAATTATTTGTATTACTCCCACAATGCAATAGATACTTGCTATTTCATAGGAGGATCCGAATAGGCCTCTACAATCAAATTTTTGTTCTTTTTGTCTAGTAAGTGCAGTAATTAATACATTGAACATTGATTTTAGTCATGTGTCTCTTCTCATCCTGAGTTAACGATGATCATTCACTCTATTGCATTAAAAGTTAAAAGTCTTTTCCCGTTCCTGTTCCAGTTCAGTGTACATTCGTGCCATAAATCGTTGAATTTGTTCCTCTTCTACATATATACTGATCTCATTCGCCACCCATTGATTGAACCATTACATGCGAAGCCTAAATGGCAAAAGCAAATCCAACGCAACAGTATGACATGGGAATTGATGACAGGATTAGCAACCTACCAGACTCTATTCTTTGTCACATATTGTCATTTATCCCAACCAAAGATTCAGTAATCACGAGCTGTTTGTCGAAAAGATGGAGATTTACATGGACCTCTGTTCCTGTTTTAGATCTTTCTGATGAACCTTTCGAGTCCATGCGTATTCCAAAGAGGCGCAGAATGGCAGCCTGCAAGAAATCCTTTAAGCATTTCGTTAACATGGTTCTGATTCTTCGCTCGCATCCCTGTGTTCAACTATTTAGTCTTGAACTTACCAATTCCTACCCAGAATCTGATGTTCATTCCTGGATTTGCGCTGCTATTACTCACAACGTTCAAGAACTTGTTCTTTCTATGAGAGATGGTGGGAATCTCCCCCGAATCATTTTCAATTGTGCAACTATCGTGTCTTTGAAGCTCGATTCTGAAATCGGGCTCAATGTTCCAGAGTCTGTATATCTACCAAGTCTCAAGGTTCTTAATCTTCGAGATATTCCGACTATTAGTGAAGCCAGCATTAGTAGACTTTTGCTTGGCTCCCCCATTCTCGAAGAGTTGCTGATCCACAGACATAAATATCAAGATTATGTTAAGACCTTTAAGATAGTGTCATCTTCGTTAAAAGCCTTTGAATTGAAGAATCCAGGATATAATGAGGAGCATTATGGGGTCCTTATCGATGCCCCTAAACTTGAATTTCTTGAGCTTGTCGATGAAAGAATACAGCAAGTGGAGGTCGAAATTGAATTTAAGAATGCGCCTTCGTTAGCAAAAGCAACTTTAAACTTTACAGGCTTAAATTGTCATGAGGAAGAACATATCAGGACAATAACTTTTAGTTTGCGCAAATTGCGAAATGTTAAGGTTTTAAGATCGCCATTGATTTTACTTAATAAAAAGGTCAGTGTTGTATCAATGTTACATGTACTTTTTTTTCTTTAAGTTGAACTGACTGTACTTGTATATTATGCTTGTAAATAAGGCTCTACTCAACGATGGAATATGGTTTCCGAATTTGACCGAGTTGTTTGTGAGCTATTGTGGACATGACTTCCCAATGCTAACTTTAATCCTCACTAAGCTACCAAGTTTGCAAGGTTTGATACTTGAGAAGGTAAAGTTACAATTCAATGAATTATTGTTATTTTATTAATATTATTATAGAACAATTGAAGATAGAGGGGTTGCATTTTCACAAATGGAAATATTTGTTTTCCACAGGCATCGTTTTACTGTTACCATCCTGCAGCCAAAAGCGACTCTTGGAAAAAGGAAAAGCTGGAGATTATTTGCTTGAAATATTCGCTTAAAAGACTTCAAATCAAAAAATTTAAAGGCAATGAAGAAGATATGGAAATAGTAGAATATTTTGTACAGAATGCAAAAATCTTAAATGAAATCAGGCTCGTCACTAGGTACACATACCATAGCTTAGAAAATGGTTCTCTAAACAAGCTTTTAGCATTACAAAGATGCTCAAATGCATTTAAAATTGTAATTTGCTAAACATTTCGTTTTGGCTCCTCCACATCTTGGCGATGAATTTTTAACTTCTTTTGCTTGTTTCAGAAATCAACTTTTTCATGTTAATGGAATGTTTTTTTGCATGAATATTATGTTTCATTTCTGACTTGTTATTTAATGACGGCAATATTCGTTGGGTTTTCAGCTTCTTAATTAGCTTTGTATACCTGAGCAATAATAATAGGCTTTTCTAATTAACAAAACGTTTATAATTACAAAGATGCTCAAATACATGGAAATTTATGACGTGATAAACATTTCGTTGTGGCTATTCCACATTTTGGTGAATGGTGATTAACAAATAATTTGATATACAGTCAAGTTATTCCATTAGCCTTCTTTCATTTGTTTCTCGCCTATAAACTTTTTCATGCAAGTAATTGAAATGTTTTCAGAGTGATTGGATTTGGATATATAGTTGTTCATTTCTAAACGGTTATAGACTGCACATTTAATTAGTTGAAAATTTTTATTCTTAATTTGTGCTATATAAACATCAAAATAAAATCTTGGTGAAAGAAAATCTAACTTTTTCAACTTATTGGGTGACCGAGAGATTGATCGTAATAGTTGATTTTGAAGACAATAATTTATATACATGGAAGAAGGAATTTAGATGAAAAAAAATGTTAAAATCACATAAAAGAAAAAATTCGTCACCTAGTTAAACGTTTTCGGTTTAGGATTCCCTAAATTTAAGAAATTGTACATTTGTAAATTTTTGTTAATCTAAATCATTCATCCAATTTTGATTATTGAGATTAAATTTTAATTATCCGTAAAGTTTATAACGAAATAAAATCTCAATCTTTAAATTTGAATGGATGAATGAGATTAACTAAAATTTAAAAATATTCTTATTTTTCATTTTTCCATATAATTTCTGCAAAATTAAATTTTCTATGACACGTTATTGTAGTTTGAGTGCTTCTATGTTCCAAGACAAATTTAATTAGCTAAATTCATGACGTACTCAAAATTCGACGACCACCGATGTAATTTTACTCTTATATGATGTCATCAGCTATGTCACACCGAACAAAAAAACGCAGAAATTGACACGGTGAGGTTCTATCTTATTTCTTTATTATTTACTATATTATTTTTTCTGATTAAATAAATATATGTTTTACATTTGTAAGTCAAAGTTTGGGTCCATGAGAGTCAAACCTCAAAATTAAAGGATATTGAGATCCCTTATCAACTCCTTAACAGTATCTTAAACTTAGATGGTTGTTTCTCGTCCCTTTCTATCTTGTACTTATTACTTAAATATTTCTCATAATTATATTTTAACTTTTTTTTTAGAAATAGAAATATTTTAAAATGTTTAAGATAGTCAGAACTCGAATCTAAGGTCATCAACTTCTTTCTTTACTTTGAAAAAACAGCATTTCTTATTATTTCTTTTTATTTAAAAGAACCTTATAAGGTAAAAGTAAATTTTAATTCATATCTACTTTCAAAAAATTCCGTATAAGGAGATAAATCATAAAAAGAAGCAATGAAATATATTTTAGGAAAAGAAGTTAAAGAACTCAATTTTAATTTTCCAAACACATCAAAATATAATTTGTTTCTGATCATTTTAGTTTTATTTCCATGTTTCATGATATCGTTCTAGTACATTTGGAATCCTCAAACACAAAAATACAAAATCGACAAATGGAGAAGAAGAAAATAAGAACTTGCATTTAGACTGATGCAGAAGAAGTGTGGGGACCTATACAAAAACATATGTCGGCAAGATGTAAATAACTGTTTCAGCCATTTATTTTTTATTTTAAGAAACAAATTATACTGTCATATAATATAACGAATAGTCAACCACCATGTTACTTTGTCAGTGTTCTTCTCGTACGTTCTTTTTCAAAATTATTTTTCTTTAACAAGTGTGAACGCCTACCACTTTGTTAACAATCAGTGTGAAAGACGCGCGAATAGGAACTCATTAATTCGTTAAACAAATCTCCACCTATAAATACCAATTCAAACTGATCCAACAACCAACCCAAACGAAAAACTAAATTTGCTAAAGAAACTTAACATAAAAAACCATGGCATTTTATGCTGTAATCTTTTTCTGCCTAGCAACTTTTAACCCAGTTAAGTTTTCCTATGGCAAGCAGAATCAACACAAGCTATTGCTTGTCTTTGGAGATTCGCTTTTTGATCCAGGAAATAATCAGTATCTCAATGGCACTACTAATGCCCCTGCTACTACTTATCCTTATGGAATCACCTTTAACAACCACTCTACTGGAAGATTGTCTGATGGCCTTATTGTTCCTGATTTTATCTGTAAGTTATATCCGTAATTTTTTTCATTGATTAGTTCATATTCAAAATAACTAGTACTAACAATGTTGCAATTGGGTTTGCTTCGTGGTCTTTCTATCTTGTGTTTCATGTTTTTTTTTTCATTTGCCTTTTTTTTTTCTTACTTGTTTTTCATTTTTTTAATAGTATTCAAGTCCGGATTTCAACTTTTAATAAAAAAAAGTAGCTATTACTAACAATGTTGCCTTTGGGTTTGCTTCTAGGGAAATTATAATAAGCACCGGTATTGACGGCCTTTTGCAATGCATGAATGATAAAAAGTCCTCTAAATCTAATCTTTAATATAATTTCCCCAACTTTTAATAAAAAAAAGTAGGTAGTACTAACAATGTTGCAATTGGTTGAATGCAGCACAATATGCAGGGATGAAACTGCTTCCTCCGTTTCTAAAACCAGGTGCTAACTTCTCTGATGGAGCCAACTTTGCTTCTGCTGGCGCTGGGGTTCTTGAAACACACTCTGGAGTGGTAATTTTTTTAGTATTTTCAAAACGCACATTTTTTTATGTAGAAATAATCAATATGTTGTTCTTAACTTGGATTTGTGATCAGATGAATCTCAAAATGCAAGTAAGCAATTTCAAGAAGGTGCTAAGTGCGTTGGAGAAAAAAGTAGGTAAAACAGAAGCTAAGAAAACAGTTATGAGATCAGTTTTCTTGTTAAGCCTTGGAGGCAATGATTACTTCAGTTTCAGCTCAGAATACCCAAATGCTACTACTGCTCAAAGAACCAAATATGTGAACATGGTTATTGCCAACCTAACTAATGGAATCAAGGTAACAACATAATAAATTGCAGAATTTTGTTAATTAATTTATTGCATTCCTGAAATTGAAGATTTATTATTTGTTTTATCAAATCAGGAATTATACGCAAATGGGTTGAGAAAAATAGCAATTCAAAATGTTGGACCTTTAGGTTGCTATCCAACAGTCAAAGCTATGTTCCCTAAAGTCAACGAATCCTGTATCAGCAGTTTCTCAACAAACGCAGCTCTACACAACACAGCTCTATCTCGAGCCATGAATAAGCTACAAACTCAGTTGCCAGGATTCAAACACTCCATCTTTGACTATTATCATGCACTTGCAGCCAGAATACAAAACCCAACAAAATACGGTACAATATAATTGAACTACTAACATCTTAGCTATTTATTTACCTTGAATTTGTAAACTAATTGTATTACTTACATTCTTTGAAGGGTTCAAACATGGGCAAGAAGCATGCTGTGGAAGTGGGATGTACAATGGAAGAGGATGTGGGGAAAAGGGTAGCAATTTGTGCAGTGATCCAAGTGAATATGTGCTATTTGATGGAGCACATCATACTCAAAGGACTAATCAGCAACTTTCTCAATTGTTGTGGAGTGGAATTCCAAGAATGACTGGACCTTATAACATGAAGCAATTGTTTCAATTTGCTTAGTATATGTTTTATTGTCTTAAGCTAATTCCCACTTTATTATTTAGTTATTTTGGCATTTATGTATTTTGTTAGTATTATATGAATAAATAAAGTACAGTATTTCATTTCTTTCTTGCTTTTATTAAGAAACTATTAACGAATTGCTATTTTAAGATAGATTTGAAACTTTTTTGATTAACTAAAATACCATATAGCCAAAATTTTGTTGAGAATTAGCTTCAATGCTACACCACAAAATTGTAATTTGTATGTATTTATGGCATTTCGACATAATTATCATTTATAAGTCATAAGATTTAAAAATTAGCTACCTAAAACTTTTTGCTCTATGATATAAATTTTTTAATAAATTTATGAGAAACCACTGTTTCAAAAGTGAGCGAATCGTTCACTAGTAGAGAAATGTCCTTTTGGATCGTATCATTTGGATCGGTTTTAAGGAAACCGATCCAAATGTCTATCAGTTGGATCGGTTATTATATAACCGATCCAAATACACTGGTTTAAAAAAAAATTAATTAAAATAAATGTGATAAACATGATAAATGGGCATTTTCATCGGTTTAATTAAAACCGTTGCAAATATTTT
>CATIWQ010054298.1:0-12077 GCA_949673415.1 Euphorbia schlechtendalii | reverse complement strand
GACCTAAGCAAGGTCAATCAATGCTTCCCTTTTCTGCTAGTCCTCAATTTAATTGGTGTCGGGGGGCTTAAAGAACCTAAGATCGATCTCCATCACCTTAAAACGTGTAGATGGACAGTTTCAAATGCTCCAAACTCTCTTACTATTCTAGCACCCAACCTGTTGAAACTTGAGCTGAAATGTATAGAACCAAGATCTGTGGTTCTTGATACTCCTTCTTTGTCTAGTTTCTACCTTTCACTCCGCAGACCAAATAAGCTTGAAGTGAAGAAGCTCACCGATTTGAAAATACTAGAGCTTGAATCATCAATTCTTTTTCGTGTCTTGTATTGTTTCCCTTCTGACAATTCGGTTCAGAGGCTCACAGTGGATTCTCTAAATTTCACCGAACCTGTCAATGTCAAAAAGCTTAGCATGGACATGTTGTTCGATTCGTTCCCGACCTTGAGTTATCTTTATTTGCGGTCCGGGGCTTGGTCCGAAATGGAAACATACTTTCTTAAAGGTGGTTTGCAGAGTCAAGCTGGAATGGAAGGGGTGAAAGAAATTATTGCTCAGTTGGTGATACATGATGTTGGGGACACTTTATCTTTTATTTTCGCGATCTTGGATAAGTGCACCAACTTATTAGATGTCGGGCTGCTCATTCACTGCGAAGTAGATCCGGATATTGCTCACAACCTGATTTCTCGGTGTACAGCTGAACACCCAGAAGTCAGTTGGAATTTCGGAATATGGAAGGAAGGTTCTGAAGATGAATGGATGTCTGATGATGATATTTAATGGGCAAACTTGGGTTATTGGAGTAAGAGAGAATAATATAAAGCCTAATATGTTTGAAAACTGTTAAGTCTCTGTGTAGAGTGAACTTTACAGAAATTGGCATCCCTGCAGGAATTCAGGCATGTATATACATATACATGTGGTTGAGAATCTTACAGTTCACAATCCACTATAGATGTTTACATGTGTACATTTGTGTGTCATTATTGTAGTAAATTCATACTATTTATTGTCTGATCGCCTCTCCCAAATTTACAATTTCCAAATTGAGATGGAGAAGAGTTGCTAATGTTTGTTCCATTGTTATATATGCAAGAATATGTTTGCAATTTGAAAAGGAAACTGTTGGAGAAGAGTTGCTATTGTTTGTTCCATTGTTATAGATGTAAGATTATGTTTGCAATAATGCAATTTAAAAGGCAACTATTGGAGAAGAGTTGTTTATACTCCTTCCAGTTCCTAATATTTATCAGTTTAGACTTTGAACTTTGGTGCTTAATATTTATCATTTTAAAATATCAATGTATTTTTTAACAAGATTTTCCTAATTTACCATTGCATTAATTAGGAAAGAGATTAAGTATAGATTAATTTATAAGTTGGTAATTAAGAAGTAAGAGAATTTTATTATAAAGTAAAAGGGATAAAGTAATCATATTATAGTGCATTACATGTCTTATTAGTTTTGATGAAAACTTGTTAGTTTTAATATGGATGACTTGCGTTGTATAACCTGTATTATCTTGTGATGTTTTTTTTAATTTGCTATTAACATTTAATACAATACAACGAAAAATCTCTACTCTACTCTTAAGTAAACTTAAACATGTGACCTTTAAGATTTCAGATTCAGTCTTAATTCTTGCTCTTTTCAACTTCTAAAGGTAAAACCAGAACTTAATTTATCTCAATTGAATTGAAATTTAATGGAAAGTGAACAGAACTTAATGGACCCAACTTATTTATACTGATTTGAATTTAATAATAATACACTAATTATTAAAACAATAGTAAAACTAGACATGTTCGTCGGGCGGATTGCGCCGAGTTTAATCGGACTTTTTGTTAAAAGCATCAACTCAAGCTCAGTACAGTCCAACCCACACTTTAAAACTTTGGGTTGGGCTTGGACCGCCCTTACGAGGTCATTCCCAAACCCGACCCATAACCCCCACTAAATTTTCTTTTAAATTTTTACATGAACTAAAAATATACAAAATAATTTTTAGGGAAAATTTTATAAATGTGCTGAAAGTTAGGATAGTTTCAACCCATGTTTTATATCCTAAATTATTTGACCAATTAAGTTTCATATTTACCTTCTATACGTTTTAAAGTTGTTATGTTCTCCTCCTTTAACTTCTACGTGTGTTTTTTAATTTTTTTTTATCTTATTTTATCATTATCTCTCAGACCGTTTATTTTTTTAACATACCGCTTTAAAGTTTTTTGTTCGTCTCATTTTTTATCTTCGAAACACCATCCATTGTGATATACTTTTTCGAAATTTTTTTTTCAATTGTTTAATATTTGGTAAGAAACTGGTAGGTAAATGGTATGTAACCTGTAAGAAGAACAAGTTTTGTCAAATTTATTATGAAAATATGGTAGGTAACATAAATACAAGTCAAAAGTTTATTTGCATAGCAATAACCAAACAAATATAATCTTAAAAGTAATGAAAACGCATTAGAAAGTGATTATAACATGTAAAATAAAATGTCTACAAAGTATTGAATCAAAAAAGTAGGATTTTGTATGTAACTGGTATGAAAATCATTAGAAAGTGATTAGAATATGTAAGATAAACGTCTACAAAGTATTGAATCAAAATAGTAAGAATCTGAAATGTAACTGCTATGAAGAAGAAAAAAAATGTCAAAACAAGTAAGAAAGTAGTAAGATACTGGCATGAAGAACAAGTTGTGTCAAATTAATCTTGAAAAGTAATGAAAATTCATTAGAAAGTGATTAGAACATGTAAGATAAAACTCTACAAAGTATTAAATCAAAACAGAAGGAATCTGGTACGTAACTAGTATGAAACTGTTATGAAGAACAAAAAATGCCAAAACTAGTAAGAAAGTGTAGATAAGTGGTAGGAAACTGGTAGAAAAATAAGTTGTGTCAAATTAATCTTGAAAAGCAATGAAAATGCATTAGAAAGTGATTAGAACATGTAAAATAAATCTCTACAAAGTATTGAATCAAAACAGTATGAATCCGGTATCTAACTGGTATAAAGAACAAAAAATGTCAAAACTAGTAAGAAAGTGGTAGGTAAGTGATAGGAAACTGACATAAAGAACAAGTTATGTCAAATTAATCTTGAAAAATAATGAAAATGCATTAGAAAGTGATTAGAACATGTAAGTTTAAACTCTACAAAGTATTGAAGCAAAACAGTAGGATACTAGTATGAAGAACAAAAAATGTCAAAACTAGTAAGAAAGTGGTAATAAACTAGTATGAAGAACAGTTTGTGTCAAATTAATCTTGAAAAGTAATGAAAATGCATTATAAAGTGATTTAAACATGTAAGATAATTAATTAAAACTAATCATCTGATTAAGTTCATGAATACTTTGATGAACAGGCTTCCAAGACTGATGAAAGTGATAAAAATCAAAATTAGTAGATGAATTTACAGTTAAATTAGTCATCACCTCCTCCATTTTCAATCTCTGCTTTTCAACCTTCTCCAATATATGTTCAAGCTTTCTCTTTATTAAATTTACAAACATATATACAGCATAATTCTTTACTAATTCATTTACGCATCTTCACAAACACATAGTGGATGAGTCGTATCTTAGTGCATTTATACAACCTAGTGAAAATCCTCACATCAATTACAACACAAAAATTGCATAATCCTTCTGCAAATGTATGACGAAAACAAACGCAAAGAGACAAATCGAATCTATCAGCAACAACAGGATTTCAACTCCATGGATCCTCATTCTCATTTGAAAGAAAAAAAACCTAATAGAAAGCTAGAATACTGGAATTATGTAGAGAATTTAG
Organism: Euphorbia schlechtendalii; assembly: GCA_949673415.1. NCBI lineage: Eukaryota > Viridiplantae > Streptophyta > Magnoliopsida > Malpighiales > Euphorbiaceae > Euphorbia > Euphorbia schlechtendalii. The sequence continues at coordinate 8,267 of CATIWQ010054298.1, read as the reverse complement.
AAATTGCAGAGAGCAGAAACTTGAAGAAACTTCGATCTAGAGAAAATCGGGGAGAATTGAAACAAGGAAGAGAGAATTTGGTGGAGAGAAACGCGTGATGCAAAAAGAAGAAGCAACTGAAACTTGATAAAATAGTGTATATATAGAACATATAGAGTGAAAACTGAAACTTAAAATTGGTTATACAATGCAATTGATCAGTTGAAATGTATTTTTGTAAATAAGTTTCACAAACCCTACATTTTTTACAATTTCCCTAATTTTTATACAATTGTGAATAAATCTTATTTATAATTGCATTCTCTAACTGAATTATCTAAAACACAACACAAATTATTGTATTTATTCATGTTAAAATATAAAAACTCAATATAATTAATAATATATAAATGTATATTATATACTAATCAGACATAGTTTGAGTATTACATCCACAAAGTGGGTAGGGTGACCAGGGTTCGAATCCTGGCACCCATAATTGTTTCAAAAAAAATATAAATATATATTATATAAAATAATTGTTCATCGGGTTGGGTTTGAATATTTACATAAAAATCAAGTTCGGTTCATAAAAATTCAGACTTTAATAAGCTCAAACTCAGACCGCGGCCCCGTGAACAGGTCTAAGTAAAACCAATATCTATTAAAAAAAATAATTAGTTAATTGGTAATTCTATATTGACACCAGTTGTTTGACACCCGTTGGCACTAAGCAATCTCCATCATCCATCTTGTTTTCATCTTATGGTGGAGATCTAACTACCTAAAGATGAATGGTGGAGATCGTAGGACTTTACATGAAAAGGCATATTTTTAGGACTTTATACCTTTTCATGAAAAGGCATATAATTAGGACTAAACCGAACCGAACCAAATTGAAGGTGAAGAGAAGACAACCTTAATCATTAAGACATTTTAGGACTTTACATGAAAAGGCATATTTTTTGACTCTACCACGGTACATATTTGAAAAGCTCGTGATTTAAATACCAATTATTCTTTCCACACAAATTCAAGTTTCAAATTTCACATTCCCAACAAATAGGGATGGCAATGGGCTGGATCCGAACCGGATCTAGGTTGGACCTGATCCGGATCCATTTTAATGCAACAGGCCCGGATCCGTTGGATCTATAATCTTAGGATCCAGATCCAACGGATCCCACAAATCTGGGTCCATAAACGGATCAATATAATTAACATCTTATTCTTATTTTCAGTTCCTATACTTGTACATTTCACCTTGTTTCAAATAGTTTACATGCTCATTTAATTATATTCATGCAATTGGTCTTACATGGATCTCAAATAATATTAACTATCCAATATTTTCAAGATAAATAATTAATAAAAACATAAAATTAGTCTTTAATTAAGGGTATGGGTCCGAATCCGGGTTTCATTGTAAAATCCGGACTCGGATCCGTATCTGTTTCCTTAGACCAAGTTCCGATCCAAATCTGACGAATTTATAAAAATAGGATCCAGATCCTAAATAACGGATCCGTGTCCAGGATCTGTTGCCATCCCTATCCACAAACTTTCAATAATGAGCTGGACTGAGCCTGAACGTAGAATCTAATATTGAATGTCTGGTAGGATAGACTATCCAATCCTTTTCTTAAAAGGACTCTTGGTTGATGGACGTATTGGTACTTTACCCATCTGTGTTCTTGGACGTAACTGAGTTAAACAAACAACCCGTTGAGTCAAACCGCTATTTCGCATGTTGGTCATACTAAGTATCCTAACCCTCCACGGCCCATTGAGAACACAATGTGTCCTGTTGAGCATCTTGCACATTGTGTTACAATGTATGGCAGATATGTGAATCTTGTAAACACTTTTAAGCGACTCAATATTTAATAGATTATTTAAGTATTGTCAACTTATAAAATGAATGATCCATGTAATTATTTTAGATATTATGCATCCATATTCTATATATAAAATGAGGTTCAATGTACGAATTTACAATTTAGAATTTTTATGGGTATTAAAAAAAATTGAATTTTGAACCAAATGACCCATAAAATTTTCAAATATGAATTTTTAACAAAGTAAACCGTCATACTTTATATATGTCAATATGATGCATTGATCATGACAATTATAGTTTCACCTATTATACTTAGCCAAGATACTTGGTAAAATCGCTTAATTGTGACAATTATGACTTAAAACCCATTAAGGCCTAATGGACAATGAGCATTTTGCAAAATATATAATTTTGCTCCACTCGAATCAGGGCGTCACTATTACAAAATTTAGCATCCCAACTATAACCAGTAACATGGTTTATTGGGCTAATGTCACATTTAGATTATTTAATTTAATTAAATATTAGTGCCACAAGTTAAGATTTTAAATTTTTAATTCCAGTTAATTAAAATTTACAATTTTAAATTTTTAGAATTCATGACACCACATTGACAAAATAACGGGAATGATATTTTGATACAATTCAATTCAGTCTTTTTAACTCTTAAAACGGATTTTAGATTTTTTAATCATTAGAATTTAATTTCAAATTAAATAAAATATATGTTGATTTTGCTAAACAATTCACGTTAAATAATTGACCCCAGATAAATTTAAAATACCCGTTAATTTTTAAATACGATATGGTTCAAATGTTTTAACAAAATAAAGTAAAGATCAAAATTATTTTACAACTCCATGGACCCTCAGACCTCTAAAACAGACCCACTGCCTGTAGACAGCAAACTATCCAAACTGTGAATAGCCTTGCAGTCCAGGTAACAAGATGATATCCACTATGGTGGTGTTGGCATCCAATGCCAACACCCTATTTCACGCCTGTTATGGCGTGAATTATACAAATTCACGTCATTGTTGGCTTATATAATTATTTTTTTAAATTTTTTTTATTCAGATAAATTAGATTTAATTAATTATATTATAAAAATATAAATGTAAACTAATTAAATTCTAATAAGCATAAAACAAACTCAAGAACATAGACACTTAGATCAAACTAAATAATATGGGAAAATAATAAAAAAATCTGAATCAACTATTTTGAAACCTTTTTCAACCATATAGTAAACTTTCACAAATCAAGAAACTTGATCTTTTGACTAAATTCAAAATCGATTAATTATAACAATCAATTTATCATATTAATTTTCTCAATTAATTAACTTGAGGAAAAATCACAAATCCTCAAAATTGATCCCAAAAATTTTTCTATCAAGATGGAAAATTCATAGGATTCAAAAAATAATAACAATCTTCTTAATAAAACCAGGCTCGGATTCTAGTTAAAGGGAATTGTTATCGAAAACATAACCGCAAAGACGAAATTACTGGTTAAATTTTTCTCGAATTCGAATAGGTTCTTCTCAAGAACCATTGTTTGGGTTTATACACACACACATATATATATTGAAGCAATTGCAGGTGCCAGGGTTCGAACCCTGGTTACCCCACCCACTTTGTGGATGTACTACTCAAACTATGTTTGATTGGTTATATATATATATATATATATATATATATATATATATATATATTTCACCGCTGACTTTTGATATCAGAGCCTTGTTACTAGGATATAGCTAAACATAATTTATTTGTATTTGTGAAACCCAAGTCAAGTTGCAGCTAGTCGTGAATAACCAGAAAGGCGTGTAGGCAATAGTTTGCGTAAATCTTTGACAGTGATCAAATATGGATAGATTATTTAGGCAATTTTCTAGTGGTAGCTCTAGTAGTAAGAAAATTAATGATAAATGTAAAAATAAAGAAATTTTATTAGTAAATAATATAGATAATGAACTACATAATTGGAAACTACCTCCAATAGATGCTAAAAGTATCTATAAAACTAACAATAATTTTTTATTTAAATCTGATTATATTATTAAGACTGTAGAACAGTCTATATCTATAGATAATAGCTTATTATCTTTTAACCTTCTATCGGCTACTCTTATAGACAAACATAAAGAGTTATACTCTTTTATTCATATAGGAATGATACAGGTTGCAGTTAAACCCGCAACAAGAAAAGGATTGCCTATAACGGCATTAATTTGTCTACGAGACAAAAGAAATAATAATTTCTCAGATTCTCTGTTAGGAGCAGTTGAATTCTCCTTAACAGATGGGCCAATATATTTTAGTTGCTATCCGAACTTAACAGTTCCACTAAATTATCCACATATTTTAGATATGGCTTCTTTAGATATCACCATAAAAGGATTTGATATGAAACATGGATCAAAGAATTTGATCCTAATCTATGGAATTCATTAGAAGGTAATGAATAGCACTATCCCTAATATAAGGGATGATGCTAGCAAGCTGTTGAAAGAACCTAAAGGTGTAACTACCTTATTTTTAACTAATCTAACTAAGTGAAATTTAGTAGTCCCTAAACCTATACCATGGGAAGAGTTAAACTTTCCTAAGTTATGGAAAATAGATGATGCATTTCCTTTAAAAAAGGAAGAAAGCTCAAATTTGGATTATATCCTTGAAGAGTCAGATGGAAGTGTATTCTTAAAATTCACAAAAGACTCTTCTTCAAGAAGATCTTTTACTAGAATATCAAGAACACCTAGTTTAATGTCTTCAAGACCGTCAACATCTTCACTTCCAGTGCTTAATAGAACTGAAGAAGAAATAAGAGCAACAGAAAGAATGCCTTCTAATGTGGTTAGACCAGTTTATGGAAAACCAGATAGCCCAACCATGTTAGTTATGGGATATCAATCTATTTGCCCAGTTTTAAAAGACTTAAATGTTTTTGAAAAATGGTTCTTCATAAATTCTCTGAAAGGGAAAAAATCAAGTGGAATAAGAAATTTGAAATCTATAAGGCTAAAGAAGGTCTTAAAGATTTTCCATACTTTATGAAACATATGTTCAAACTTAGAGGTTTAAAATTTCCTAGGTTTGATGATTCAAAATATTTAGAAACCTTAGAATCATCATATAAAACTTTTATTACCTCTAAGGGTGAAACCCTTAAAAGCTTATATCCTCCCATTGCTTCGGTATCTTATGAAATAGAACCTGAAGTTAAGGTTGAATGTGGACCATTCATTGCTAGTTCAGAGGCTTTAATAATGCAACATAATTTTACAAATCTTAGTCTTCATATTATGGGAGAACAACTTACACGTATCAAAAATACGATGCTCAAACCAAATTCTTCTTCAGAAATTCGGGAAGAGAAGGTAATGGTTAAACCATTTCCAAATCAAGAAAAGGTAATTGTTAAACCATCTTCTAGTCAAAAGTTAAACTTACAACTTGACAGTTCTCAAGCTAAATTAATAGATGAAATCACTAAAAGAATTGCTGAAATTCTTGTAAATAGGAAGAAAAAATTAATTGCTCCTTTAACGAATGATAAATCAGATGAAAGCTATACTGAATATGAAATAGATAACCTTCAATCCTTATTCTAGGATATGAATATAAATGAGAATAAAGTTCAAGTAAATAAAATCTACCATGCTAAAGACACAGATAAGCCTTATTATCCTAGGCCTTCACCTGTTAATTTACAATTTGAAGAGTTTAAACCTACAATGGTTTATTATGATGGTAGATCAATAGAAGAATAGAACATAGATGGAATGTCTGAATATAAGATTAAAAATGTTCTGCAGTACATGTTAATGTACGCTTCAGCCTCTAGGATTCAGGGTAATAATGATAAAGGAATAGCTGAAGCTATAATTGCAGGCTTTACAGGCTAACTTAAAGGTTGGTGGGATTTTTGCTTAGGAATAGAAGATAAGAATAAAATTCTTAATGCTATTAAAATAGAAAATGACCAACAATATTCAGATGTTGTAAACGTATTAGTTTACACTTTAATTTTACATTTTCTAGGATCAAGCTCTATCTTTTTGAGCAAACTATTGAGCAGTTAATGAACTTGCGATGTAGGGATCTCTCTGAGTTTAAATGGTATAAGGATGTATTTCTTAGTGCCGTTTATACTAGAGACGATTGTAATCAAGATTTCTAGAAAGAAAAATTCATTTCCGGACTTCCTAGATTATTTGCTGATAGAGTTAAAGAAAGAATTAGAAATAAACATAATGGTACAATCCCTTATACGAGTTTAACCTATGGAGAAATCTCGGTTGAAATTGTTTCAGAAGGAATGCTTTTGTGTAATGAATTAAAAATTCATAAACAAATGCAGAATGAAAGATTATTTGGTAATAGGATATTTGGAGATTTTTGTGAGCAATTAGGATATGACCCTATTAGAAAAAGATCTAAAAGAATTTCATCTAAAACAGAAAATCTTTCTAAAGAAAAATTTTCTAAACCTAGTTTTAGAAGATTTTCTAAAAGAAGAAATGATTCTTAAAGAATTAATCAATTTAAACCCCTAAAGATCAAGCTGCTAAAAGAACAACTAAAACTGTTGTTTGTTATAAATGTGGGCGAGTAGGCCATTATTCTAATAAATGCCGTGTTAAAAAAAAATTAAATCCTTAACAATTGATGACAATCTAAAAGACTCATTAGAAAAATCATGTTAACAGAAACAGATTATGAAATAAATGACTATATTTTAGATAATGAAAATGATAACACTTCTGAATCAAATTCAGACTCTGAAACTGAGTGTGATGGGCAATGTAATTGTTATAAATCTCTATGCTCATTAAATGGTTTAATGGTTCTTACTAAAAGTGAAGATATGATATTAATTCTGATTGAGCAAATCCAAGATCCTTCTAATAGAAGACAACATCTTGAACATTATTTGGAATTAATTAAAAATAGAAACAATAATGAAGCCAGTACTTCAAGTACTAAAAAACCAACCAATATAGAAAGAAAAATAGAAGAGAAAAATATCTCTTATGATTTTAAGGAAATAGTTAATAGGTTTAAAACCCTTAAAGGTAAAGAACCTACAATTAAAGATTTAAAATCAGATATTAACTCTCTAAAAGGAGAAATTAAAAATCTAAAAGATAGAGTTTCTTTGTTAGAAACAGAAAAGTTAGAAGATTTTGAAGATGAAACTTTAGAAAATCTAATAGAAAATTCAATAGAAATTAAAAATTCAAAAGAATTAAATATTTTGGAAACAAAAACAAAAAGTTTTAAATATATTGACTTAATTAATAAAGTCATAACTTATAAATAGCACACGAAGATAACTTTAGTTGTAAACAAGGAACTCTTTGTTTCCGCCATAACCCTAATAGACTCTGGTGTGGATTTGAATTGCATAAATGAGGGATTAATTCCTTCAAAATATGTTAGTAAAACTCTAGAAGAGTTACACACAGGTAACGGTGAAAAACTTACCGTTAATTACAAATTGAATAATGCGGCAATTTGTAATAAAGGATTATGTCTAGAAATACCATTTATAATGGTTAAAAATTTAAATCAATCTATAATTTTAGGAAATCCTTTTCTTTATAGTTTATTTCCTATTAAAGAAATTTCTGAAAAGGGCATAGTAACTGAGATTTTAGGAAAAGAAATAATATTCATTTTTATAACTCAATCTAAAGTTAAAAACCTGAACATTCTTAAAAAGAATATACAAAATAAAGAAAAACTGATAAATTCTTTAAAAGAAGAAGTTAATTTTAAAATTCTAAAAGAAAAACTAGAGGACCCTAGTTTACAAAAGAAAATTTTAGAATTATAGCAATTAATGATCTTAGGGATATATTATGATATTCCTACCGCGTTTTGGGATAGAAAGAAGCATATTGTTTCTCTCCCTTACGAACCTGATTTTTCTGAAAGATTTATTCCAACTAAAGCTAGGCCTATTGCTATGTCTCCAAGACATCTTGAAATTTGTAAATCAGAAATTTAAGATTTACTTCAGAAAGGATTGATTAGAAATAGTCAAAGTCCTTAGAGTTGTCCTACATTTTATGTAGAAAATGCAGCTGAACTTGAAAATGGAGTTCCTAGGTTAGTAATAAATTACAAACCCCTTAATAAGGTCTTAAAATGGATTAGATATCCACTCCCTAACAAATGAGTTCTGTTAAACAGATTATTTGAAGCAAAAATATTTTCAAAATTTGACATGAAATCTGGTTATTGGTAAATTCAAATTGATGAAAAGGATAAGTATAAAATTGCTTTTGCTGTTCCTTTTGGTCATTATGAATGGAATGTCATGCCATTCGGGCTTAAGAATGCCCCTTCTGAATATCAAAAAATTATGAATGAAATTTTTAATGGTTATTCATTATTTTCAATTGTCTACATAGATGATGTCTTAATATTCT